>CAUYRT010020357.1:0-77197 GCA_963574885.1 Lepilemur ruficaudatus
ATAAATCAAGACATAGCCTTTTATATGCTAAAAGTAATAGAACTAGCACTTAAAGTGGCAACCTGACAACTCACAAAGAATATTGTAAACATATCATGCCTCATTAGCTCAGTTATGTCTCATTTGGTGTTAATCATCTTATTCAAAATAGCAAGTGCTTGCACATATTTTTCCTTTTAATATTTTTTCTTTTGTGTGCATCTGACCATCAGTGGATGAAAGGCAAACCAACTATGTCATTATCAAGTGACCGTAGCCATTTCAAAAATCATAAAAAAAAAAGTTTCTTTCCAAAAGATATTTTGGACATCTTACAGATAAACCAGTTGAATCAAAGTTATTCTTGAGGCCACCATTTAATCTTGATATTACTTTATTTTTAAGGACTGTGGTTGTGTAGGATCTGGCCTTTAGTGTTAAACTAAAAAAAGTATTAAAATAACATACACACACACACAGAAGTTATATTATAAAGGTTAAAAACTGGTGACCCATAGATTTTGTTTGGCCTGAATATTATTACAATTTTTTGAATTAGTTGTGAGCCTATAGAAATAGGGATATTTAACACAAAAAGTTATGTACTTCTGGCTTTTCTTGAAAAAATCAGAAGAGTGGGCAGCCCGGCCTGCATTCTCTCATAACACCAATTAGGCAAGAACTGAGTGATGAGTGTCACCTTTAGGTGGGACATATGTCTTCTGGTTAGCCTTATCTCTATCATTCCCTAGGGCAGCCCTCACTCTGGCTCTAGCTGCTTCATGCAATTCTATTACCTGCCTGGCCTATAAAGACTTTTCAATCTGCAACGCCTACATGTAGAATCAGTGGACTAATGGACCCACCAAAGATCTGTAGATTCCTAAATATCGGGCTGAATTTTCTCTCTTAATGATAATCCATAAAAGAAGTTTCAGACTTTCATGGAAACTTGTCCAATTTTCAATAATCTTTACCATCTTCTTTATTTCAGTCTTAATCTTTCAGTTATGGTTTTTTGCATCCACTTTTTTTTTTTTTTTCTGATTATGTCTTGCTGGAAATGGGGTGACAGCTAGCCAACTTTTACCAGACTAGGTTAAAGATACACTGCTTTAAGGACACTTTTATATACAGCCAAGTGTAGCTCTATAATGCGAGAGAACAGGAGCAGACAGAAGTAATATTCACACATATAGATAACACCATTAGAAATGTCAGCATCAAACAGAAAATTGTCCACGTGTAATTTATAGTATGTGGATTGCTGAATGAAATTTGTTGCTGTTTTTACTATTAAGAATTGTGGAGGGGGAATCCCTTTTCGCCCTATCCTCTATGTAGATTCTACTTTGGCCGAGGTAGCTTTGGTAGACACCAGAGCCATTTGATGCTGCCTGGGAAAATAAATTTGTGATAATGAAGCATGATGGTCATCCTCCTTACAGTCAACTAGGAAATGATGAGCATTAGCCTATGAAATTTCCCCCAAACAGAACCGTGGCCGTGGGCTGCCTTCTTGCCTCTACTGTCTGACAAATGGAATATTTAAAAGAATACATACATACATATGTATCAATGTATAGACATGCACACATATATACACACATACTACACACACATATACATATACACTGATATATATATATCAGGATCCATATCTATCCTATTGATGTCTATATTTATAACATCTATATAGACATGTATATGCGTGCAGGCTCAATGGCTCAATGGGGTTACAATTAGCAAGCTTCCCAGGACAGATAGTCCTTAGTTCCCTCACATAAAGTGAGCATAAAACTGAATAGTCTTGGAAGTCATATGCTTTCCAAATCACAGCACTATATACTATCCAAATAGGAACTAGAACCTGGAATGTCTGACTTTTAGCTCAGCACCTTCTGAATTAGATTGGAAAAGTATAACACAAGTTATTTTGTGTAACTTGAAGATTGTAAATGGAGTCTATTTTAGTTTTGCTGATTATAATCTGACATAATCACAGTGACTTAATATACTTTGATATAATCATAAATGTTTTTATATAATTAATTGTATTAAAATAATTACTATATAGTTTCATACTATAGCAACTTCTCCTGAGGTACTAAGAAAGTTAATATTTTGAGCACTGAATGAAGAAATAACAAAAACAATATTGCTGATCTTTAAGATTGTCAATCCCAAGCTTAGAACTACGTTCCTTTTTTTAAAAAAATTAAAAAGAGTGATTGCTATAATGCCTTGATGGAAATGTGTTTGATTGTGATAAAATTTGATCATTTTATTGTGTATGAGTTATAACTCAGTGCAACTTAGTTGTAGAGAAGTAAGGATTCTAAAGAGCATCAACTTCAAACCCCTCTTTAATAGTGGTAGTGGTGCTGGTGGTAGCAGTGGTTTAGACAATACTAAGTCATTATTATTATTATAAGAAATCCCAAAAAAAAAAAAAAAGAAAAGAAATCCCAAGGCCACCGGAGACTAACTGATCTACCAAAGGTCATATATCTAGTTAATATAATATCCAGGACTAGATCTCAGATCTCTCAACCTTAATTCAGCATATGTCATGATAGTTATGGTTGATTCTTGGAGGAAATACTGCTCCTTTATTTTCCTCTCCTTTTTTCATTGTTGATGTTGTTATCGTTATTTTTTTAATTTTGTTGTTTTTAAATCTTTTTAGCTTGTGCTTGTTGATCAAGAGGAGAAAAGTATGACGTCATTCTCTAAATTGGTCTCATATGAACATCATTGCATATTGGCTCTAAATTTGATTCTACACATAAAATGTCTTGAAAAATAAACAGATGCACTTTTGTGTGTAGAAATTTTATTTCTTGAAGAAGTTATTATAAATTAGAATAATACCTTCTTGTGCAGCCTAACATGGTACTACAAGAGATTTGTTTTTTTTTATATAACTTTTGTAAAATTTAAAGGTAACATTTATAGATATAAATGACTCCAAATAGGAATACTACCAGCAAGCTCCCAGGGCTTGCAGATGATCTAAAACTACGTTTTTAGTAAAATTTCCTAGGCAAATATATATTTCTTTCAGAATTATTTCTTATTTTCTTAACAAAGGTATAATTTATGTTCTTTAGCTACCAGCCAAGGAGATCTTTTAAATCCCCTATGCAGCCATAAATTAAATTTAAAACATTTTTCATGACGGCCTTATTATTAATTTTAGAGTACTAACATTCTGACATTTTATTCACGTATTTATTTATTCAAAGATATCTTTAGTCTCCTATTATTTGCCAGGCACTATGATTAGTTCTGAGGTCATACATGGTGCCTGACCTCAGATAGTTGTCAGTCTGGTGGGCAACTTTTCTGTCAAGTTATTCTTAAGAAAAGATGATATAAATTCAGAAAGTCAAAACTGAAATCAACATAATTCATCCTCAAGCCAATACTATAATCCAATTAAAGGCAAAATTCTAAGTTTTATGGATTTTGATGGTTAGCATCAGTCTATTAATTACCAATTGCAGCTGTCTTATACTTTGAAAAATCATCATTTCCATTTTATTTATCATGAAGAAATATGCTCACAGCAAGAGTGATTGCTTATGAGCAATAAAGTTGCACTGAGTTATAACCCATACACATTAAAATGATCTAAATTTTATCACAACCAAACACATTTCCATCAAGGCATTATAGCAATCACTCTTTTTAATTTTTTTTAAAAACGGAATGTAGTTCTAAGCTTGGGATTGACAGCCTTAAAGATCAGCAATTATTTGTACAGTAATATTATTTGTATAGGAAAAACAAACTGCTCTGTATACTTCACTTCTGACACTAGATGTGTAGGTGTTTTTTCACACCAAGCAATTCTTCAATTCTCTGTGGACACCGGCTGTGTGTCCTATAATTCAATTCAGTTCTGACACTACTGACCTGGAGTTAGCATTAGATCCCACAAGTTAAGGTCTCAGTCCTATTACTACAAGTTTGCCTCCCCTTCAGACACCAATCACAAGTACTTCTGACCAACCAGCTATAAATCAGGGTTCCTATGATCCCTCTTTGGGTTTGATACTTTGCTAGAAAGGCTCACAGAACTTAGGAAAACATTTACTTATTTTTATCAGTTTATTATAAAGGATATCATAAAGGATACAGATGAACAGTCAAATGAAGAAGTACATAGGACAAGGTCTGGAAGGGTCCAACACACAGGAGCTTCTGTCCCTGTGGAGTTGAGTGCACCATTCTCTTAGCAAATGGATGTGTTCACAAACCTGGAAGCTCTCCAAATTCTGTATTTTAGAGATTTCTATGGAACTATGATTGATTATTAACTCATTTTTCTAGCTCTTCTGCCCTCCCAAGAGGATGGGAATAGGCCTGAAAATTCCAAGCTTCTAATCATGGCTTGGTCTTTCTGGTGACCAGCCCCCATGCAGGAGCCCTCTAAAAGTCACTTCATTAGAACAACAGATGCTCCATCACTCAAGAAATTTCAATGGAGTCAGAAGCTCTGTGTCAGGAACCTAGCGCAGAGACAATATGTTTCTTATTATTTCACAGTTTTAAACATCTTTTCCTTCCTTTCTTACTGCTCTCATCATTCTAGTTCAGTGTTTTTAAGTCTGGTCCATAGACCATGTACATCCAAATTCCCCAACATTCTTATAATTGGAATCATTTGTAACACCTATTAATGTAGATTTCTGAGGGTCTGTACCTTCAGAATCAAAATCTCTGAGCATAGGGATCTGGAAACCTATATTGTTATCAAGCACTCATTTCAACATGCCCAAGAATTCTTCATATTCTGTTATGTAGACTGGGTGTGGACAAAAGACTAATGTGTACTGAACCATTTTTGGATTGCTGCCTTTACATGTTATGCCCAGATCATATAGCACCTTGCTTTTAAAATAGAGCATTACCTGATACCTCTTATTCTTAACCTTTGATGTTTCTGTCAAAACTCAGAGGCAGTAGGAGAAGTCTTGCTTAACATCCTGTTACACTTAATTTAATTCATTTGTCCTACCTTTGTAAGATTTCTAAATATTAATGAATACATGATTAGTTAATTTAGGCATGATTAACTTCATCACATTTTAGTTTTAGTTCTTACACAGATTTAGCTCAGAAAATATATTCCCTAATAAAATTAGCTAGTTGTTTTAGAAGTAGCTACTTGAGGTTCCTAATTTTCCATGATATCTTTTATTATACTATTCTCTTAATCATTATATTTAATTAAATGTAAGGATTTCTCTCTTTCTGTTTCATAGAGGGTCTTTTCCAGTGGACAGAAATTTCTATAATATTTTTGTTGATTGTATTTATTCCATAAAACTCTTAATTACTGTTGCTATTGATAATACACCCACCCACACCCACAACCACACCACTTTGAGTACCAGAGCATCATAGCAGAGAAATTGATTGTCTTAGGTAAAACTTTAGCTACTGAGATAGCAGTGATGATGGCAGAATCCTTGGTGGAGTGTGGGCAGTCCTCCTGCCAGGCGGTATGGAAAATGATCATTTTGTTTGAAACCCTACAAGTGTTTTTGTGTGGAGAAAAGGTGTCAATCTCTAAATGACATTTTCATTACAGACACAAAGGAGATGAATTTCAGAAGTGGGTGTTTGGAAATGATGGCTGTATTTATTCTAAGGTAAGGACTTTATAAGCCACAGCTTTTCTATTCTAAGAAAAACCTTTCCTAAGTTTTTCTATTCCCAGATTCTTAAAAAATATATACTGTCTATTGTTGACAGCAAGAAATGCTTTTTATGAACAAATCGTTTCGCTCTGTGCCTAGATGTTTAGAATTTAACTTAACTCAATACTTTCCTTTGAGGTTTTGTTTGATTTTAAAACACAAATTTTCCAAAGCCAAAAATAATTTTTTATGATTTATTACTATGATATGACGTAGCATTTCAGGGCATCACTTTCCTTATTCATTAAAATGAGGAAATGATTGGAGTTTGGAAAACTGGCAGTATCTACCAAAGCTGAACCTGTCTATACAGCCCAGTAATTCCCCTACTAGTTATATATACTAACAGAAATGCTTACATATCTTAAAGAAAGGATATTTACTAAAATGTTAATAGCAGCACTAATTGTAATAGCCTCAGAGTGGGGATTAATCAAATACTTGTCAGCATTAGTGTTACTGAAAATTTGGCACTTGTCCTGTCCCCAAGGCTACATCAGGATGAGGACAAGTAGTTTGAGGAGAAAGAAAGAGAAGTTTATTAATTTGCCAGCAAATGAGAAGGTTAGCAGACCTCCATCTCAAATTACCAGCATACAGAGTTTTTGAAGGTTCTGATCAATCCCATCTTGGGTAAGACAATCTCATGACTTCTGCCCAGATTAATCACATCTTTGGCTAAGACAGTCCCCTGACTTCTGCCCAGAATAATCCCATCTCTGTGGCACCAAGAACAAAGGAGACTCTCCTTTCCCCTCCTGATGCTGGCCTGAGGTGGGGATGCAGGTGCTAGTTCTCCAAAAGGAGTGGGGGATATTTTAGAGAGACTTAAAACATTTTTGCCATTTTTTCAAGTCATTTCTTCTGTTACATTAGAAGGGATAAATAAATTGTGATATATACTGTATATTCACTGGAATATTATATGGTAGGATTGGCAAACTTCTTCTGTAAAGAGCCAGATACTAAATATTTTGGGCTTTGTAGACCATACAATTTTTATCTCAGCTTCTCAACCCTGCTTTTGTAGTATGAAAGCCACCATAGACAATATGTAAACAAATGGGTGTGTCTATGTTTCAATAGAACTTTATTTACAGAAACAGGTTAGGCAGATTTGGCTCATGGGCCTATTTTCAAATCCTGTGGTATAGC
Organism: Lepilemur ruficaudatus; assembly: GCA_963574885.1. Lineage (NCBI taxonomy): Eukaryota > Metazoa > Chordata > Mammalia > Primates > Lepilemuridae > Lepilemur > Lepilemur ruficaudatus. Next base: position 6,846 of record CAUYRT010020357.1, read on the forward strand.
AGTGCCAATGAATGAACCACAACTATGCATAACAATGTATATTAATCTCATAAACTTAATAGTAAACAAAAGAAACCAGATGCAAAAGAATGCACACTGTATGATTTCAGTTATTTAACAGTTTGATACCTAGCAAAGCAAGAAATCTATTGTGTTAGAAGTTGGAAGAGTGGTTAGGCCAGGAGCAGGTTACTAACTAAATGGGGGCATAGCAGGGGACTTCTGGTGTGTCTTGATATTCTATTTCTTGACCTGGGGTGGGCAACTGATTGGGTATTCACTATGTGAAAATGGAGTAAATCATATACTTACGATTTTCATACTCTTCTGTGTGTATATCATATTTACATAAAAAGTTTACTTTAATAAAATGAGGACATTGGCCTTTGGTTCTCAAGGTTTCCTCCCTGCTCTGTGATTCCAATCCTAAGTGATGTTAATCAATCATTGATATTTAAAAAGGCAAATATCAGATTAATCACATAGTACCTGTTAGTATTTGCCTTCAGAATCCCACCCACATGGTCTCAGATGTGCTAGGTTACTTAGATGATTAAGACTAGAGATACATGGCATGTTAGATTCCTAGAGCTGCCAAAACAAAGTATCATGAAGTAGGTCGCTTAAAACAACAGAAATTTATTCTCTCACAGTTCTGGAAGTTCTAAGTCTGGTATTGAGGGTTGGGCAATGCTGTGTTCTGTCCATATCCTCTGAGGGAGGACTCTTCCTTATTTCTCCCACCTTCTCATAGTCCTAGGCATCCCTTAGTTTTTGGCAGCATAAATCTAATCTCTGCTATCATCTTCACATGGCTGTTTTTCCTTCATGTCTGTGTCTTCACATGGCATTCTTCTCTCTGTATATGTCTGTGTCCAAATTTCCTTCTTTTTGTAAGGACATCAGTCATATTGAATTAGGGCATACCTTAGTGACCCAATATTAACTTGATTATCTATAAAGACCTTATTTCCAAATAAGGTCACATTCACAGGTACCAGGAGTTAGGACTTCAACATACCATTTTTTTTGAGACACAGTGTTACCAAAAGCTCAGCACTTGTCCCCAAGACTGCATCAGAAGAACAAGGACAAGTGGTTTGAGGAGAAGGAAAGAGGAGTTTATTCATTTGCCAGCAAATGAGGAGGCTGGCAAACTCCTGTCTCAAAGTATCCGCATCCTGCTTCTGAGCAGAAGTAGAGCTTTTAAAGGTTCTGATCAATCTCATCTTCATTCAGCTAAGACAATCTTGTGACTTCCTCTTGGATTATTCCCATCTTGAGGCTAAGATGATCTCATATCCTCTGCCCACACAATTCCCTTGAGCCATCTTCTATGGCACAAAGAACAAAAGACCTCCCCCTGTCCATCCCAACCACTGGTCTGAGACAGGGATGCAGGTCCTAGTTCTCCAAAGTGCATGGGGGATGTTTTAAAGAGACATAAAACGTGTTTGCCATTTTTTCAAGCCATTTCTTCTGTTACATATTCCCCCCTGTCTATGGGAGGAGGGGTGACTACTCTGTTACAACAATTCAACCTATAATACATAATGTGCCTGTTGTCAATTTATTGCCACTCAGTTCCAAATCTCTCCTTCATTGCCTGGCACCTGCCTTAGGCAGCTTTGAAGCAAAGTACTGCCAATGGGGCACATCCTTGTAAATGCTTTCCTCAAACATATCCCTTTTGGGTTGTATCTTAGTTTTGTTTCTGCTACTATAAAAAAAAGCCACAGACTGGGTAATTTATAAACAATAGTCATTTATTTCTCATAGTTCTGAAGGCTAGGAAGTCCAAGGTCAGGACGCCAGTAGGTTTGGTGTCTGGTAAGGGCTGCTCCCAACTTCCAAGATGGCGTCTTATTTCTGCATCCTCTGGAGGACACAAATGCTTTGTCCTCACATGGCAGAAGGGATGGAAGGGAATGAACACACCCTCTCAAGCCTTCAACAAGGGCCCTAATCCCACTCATGAGGGTTCTGTGCTTAGAAACTCCACCTCTTAATACTACTATTAAGTATTAACTTAGTATTAACTGCTAATACATTGGCAGTTAAGTTTCAGCATATGATTTGGGGTATACATTCAGACCATAACACTCACCTCTGGCCCACAAAATTCATGTCCTTGATCACATTCAAAATACATTCATTCCATCCCAATGACCCCAAAATTCTTAACTTGTTCCTGCACCAACTCAAAAGTCTAAAGTGCAAAGTCTCATCCAAATATCATCTAAATCAGATATGGGTATGACTCAAAGGTGTGATTCATTCTGAGGCAAATTTCTGTCCAACTTTTTACCTGTGAAGTCAAACAAGTTATATGCTTGCAAAATACAACAGTGGGATAGGCATAGGATAGACATTCTCAATCCACAATGGGGAAGTAGGAAAGAAGAAAGGGGTAACAGGTTCCAAGTGAGTCCAAAACCCAACCAGGCAAATGAAATTAAATCTTGAGGCTTGAAAATCATCTTTTTTGATTCTGTGTCCCACCTTCTAGACACACTGGAGTAGAGGTTAGATCCCCGAGGTTCCAGGCAACCCCATCCCCATAGATTTGCTGGGTGTAGCCCATACCGCAGGTCTCATGGGTTGGAGTCTCATGCCTGTACCTTTCCCAGGATGGAGTTGCACGCTAGTGGCTCTACAGTTCTGGGGTCTTGGGGGTGGCTTTGCTCTCACAGCTCTCTAGTTACTGTCTTAGTGGAGACTATTTGTGGCAGCCCCACCCCATGGCAGTTTTCTGCCTGGGCCAAAGGATGGCTCTCTGAGACATCCTTTGAAATAAAGCTGAGGATAGCCAGGCCTACACAGCTCATGCACTCTTATGTACCTGCAGAATTAGCACAATGTGGATAACCCCAAGATTTGCCACCTGTGCCTTCCAGAGCAGCAGCCATTGCAGTTCATGCACCTGGGCCCACTTCAGCCATTGCTGGGGTGGCTGAGGACTGCTGTGCCCGAATTCAGGAAGCAGAAACTTGAAGCAGCCCTAGGTACCTCCTTTGGAACTGTTCTGCCCTTCAAGGCCCTGGCATTCTAGGCCTATGATGGGTTGGGTAGCCACAAAGATCTCAGAAATGCCTTTAGGGTTATTCCTCCATTGTCCTGATGAATAATATTTGGCTTCCTTCTATCCATACTAATGTCCTTAAAATGTTTACTTGGCCACACCCTTGGTGTTTTCTCCTGAATGCACTTTTTATCTTTTACAACCTGGCCACGCTGGGAATTTCCCAAATCTTTAAGTTTTGCTTTCCTTGCAATTATAAATTCTATCTTCGATTTGTTTATCTCTTTTCAAGTTTTACTACACGTTGTCAAGAGAAGCCATGTAGCACCCTCAACACTTTGCTTAGATAATTTTTCTGCCAAACATCCTAGTTCATTGCTCTTAAATTCTGCCTTCCACAAAACCTTAGAACATGGGAAGAATGCAGACAAGTTCTTTGCCAATTTGTAAAAAGAATGGCCTTTCCTTCAGCTTTAGTAAGATGTTACTTTTCTAAGACTTCATCAGAATATCCTTTACTTTTCATGTTTCTGTGAACATTCTGATCATTACCACTTAAGTAATATCTTAGAAGACTTAGGCTCTGTTTACAGCTCCCCTCTTCTTCTGAGTTCTTGCCGGCATCACCCTTTATGATCTGCTCTTGGCATTATAGGCTTTTTTCTAGCCTACCCCCCCAAACCCTTACAGCTCTTGCCTGTCACCCAGTTCCAAAGTTGCTTCCACATTTTCACATATTTGTTATAGCAACACCCCACTGCTTGGTATGAGTTCCCACCTTAGTTTCATTTGTGCTGCTGTAACAAAATACCACAGACTGGGTCATTTATAAACAATGGAAACTTATTTTTCACACTTCTGGAAGCTGAGCCAATGTATATAACCATGGCCTGGGGAGCTATGCCCAACCAGTCTTGAGCAAGTGATCCCAAGCTAGTTGGGTTACAGTTTGGTTTTATACATTTTAGAGAGACAGGAATTACAGGTGAAATCATAAATCAATACATGGAAGGTGTACATTGGTCTGGCCCCAAAAGACAGGATATCTCCAAGTGGGAGCTTGCAGGTTATAGGTGAGTTACAGGTGAGTTCAAAGATTCCCTGACTTATAATTCATTAAAGAAACTAAGCTTTGTCTAGGCCAGGCACAGTGGCTCATACCTGTAATCCTAGCACTTTCGGAGGCCATGGTAGGAGGATTGCTTGAGGCCAAGAGTTCAAGATCAGCCATGGTAATCTAGTGAGACCCTGTCTCTACAAAAAAAAAAAAAAAAAAAAAAACTTTTGGCCAACAGAATAAGAACCTATCTCAAAAAAATAAAAAAACAAAACAAAACAAAAAGAAGGAAAGAAAAGAAAAAGAAAAATTACAGTAGTGAAGCTTTGTCTAAAGGCTTGGAATGTTTTAAGTTAAGATAAAGAAGTCTGTTGACTAGAAACAAAGAGACAAGCCATAATATACTGACTCAAGTGATCTGTTAAGCAAATTGATGGCCTGCAGGTGATTTAATCTTTGCTCTGCGTGGCCTTAGGTCCTGTTAATAATTTAGTATCTTGTTTTCACAAAAGAGTCTGCTTTATGAGTTTTATGATCTCCATTTTAACATTAATGCTGGTTAATTGTATCTAAACTCCAACAGGAGAGGGTATAATAAGGCATGTCCGACCTCCCTTCCCTGCAGGGCCAGGAACTCAGTTTAAGGTTTTTCTGGAGTCCACGTGGCCAAGGTGGGATCCATGCAGGTGTCAGGGTGCTTAGGATTTTATGTTAGTTCACACTAACTCAACCAACATGATATATTCCTAGCTCCACTCATAAGCAGGGAATTTGACACAGCCATGAAATGTCAAAGCATTTAAAAAATTGTCTTTATCTAACTTAGCTCAAGATTCACCCCAACTTTCCCCTTATTCATCCCTCATTCCATTTCTGATCTTTACCATATTCCTGAGCCAGAGTGAGGTTCTAGGTGGGTGGAGAGGGAGTCACAGAAAGAATGAAGCATGTACATCTTGGTAAAAATAAAAAGTAGAATTTTGAGACTGTACCAAAATATCCCTCCAGCTGTTTGGCCTGTATCTTCACATGATGACTTCATTCTGAGACATACTGAACTCAGTCAATTTCTATTACCCAAGAACGTAATTCCATCTTATACAAGTCTCACTCCTTCTACCAACAGTCAGAAGAGCAGAATCAAAGTTTAAGTATACTTTCTTCTTTTTCCTTCCCACATTTAGAAGCTTGAACATCTACTTCTTCTCAGTTGTTCTTTTTACTTCTCCTTTTCTCTCAATTTATAATTTTCTGATTATTCCCAACAATACCATTTCTGGTTATCAAATGATACACACTTTCATGTTTCAAACATAAGTTATTTTAGAGAAGGTTTTGATTCTAAAACTTTATTTCCAAACAAAATCATTGATATTTTTACAGCAGTTATTCTAAATTCACAGAGCAAAACTGTTCATTAATGAGTTTATTAATGACTTTCATTCTAGAGGTTTAGAAATTTTGATTAGCTCTAAATTTAGTCGTATCCAAACAACTATTTCCATCTAGTTAACGATAAACGGAAGGTAATTTAATAATTATTTGCAACTAGATCAAAATGAAGCTCATGTCATTTATTTATTTACTTAAAAAGGCAGAATTATTGCTTTACGATATTAATACTAATCATGGCTCCAGCACTTATTAGCTGTGTGGCCTTAGGTAAGTTCTTTTAACTTTTTTAAACTTCACATTATTCTTCTGCAAAATTAAGATATTAATACTAGCATTTTGAGTATTTGGCAAAGATCCTGGCCTATAATAGCTGACCAATAATTTGTAGCTAATAATGATAATAATAATGAACAAATTTAAATATACTTATTGTGTTTTGTTTATTGTTTTTACTTGGATAAATTTTTTTCTTTTGTCTTGTTGTTTTTAAAGTTAATTTTCCTCTACTCATTTGCAAAAAGACAATAACCTTACATCACTTCCTTTGTACAATTCACTTGTTGCAGCTAAATTAAAAATTTAAACTTAAATATGAAACCATAAAATAGAAGAAAGCATGGATTAAAGCATCTAACCCAGTGTGGTAGTGAGTGGACATCTTCATAAGTATGCAAACAAAGATGGAATTCATTAAGGAAAAGACTAATGATTTTGAATATATAAAAATTTAAGAACTCCTAAATCTAAAATAGCTTAAGCAAAAATAAATACGGAAATATGACAAATAGGAAAAATCCTTGCAATATAAATATCAGAGAGTGGGATAATATTCTTAATATACAATAAGCCTGATATAGCAACAGAAAAAGATATACATTTCAATAGAAAAATGGGCAAAGGGCATGAAAAGGAAATACATGACAAAAGAAAAATTGAAGGAGCCAAATAAAATGAAAAAGTTTAGCCTCACTGGAGATTAAATAGCTTTAAAACAATGAGATACTATTTTTTCCCTATTAAAAATAGGAAGGTATAAAACTAGGAATATCCAATGTTAACGAAGATGTGAGAAAACAAACATACTCATTTTGTGTTAGTATTAGTTATCTATTGCTGTGTAACAAATTATCTCAAAGCATAGTAATTTAAAACAGCAGGCATTTATTATCTCACAGTTTCTGTGGATCAGGAATCTGGAGTGGCTTACCTGGGTAGTTCTAACTCAAAATTTCTTATGAGATTGCAGCCAAGGTGTAAACCAGAGAGGCAAACATCTGAGTCTTAACTACGGCTAGAAGATCTGCTTCTGAGGATACTTAGGTTGTTGCCCAGAGGCATTCGTTTCTCACCATGTGGGTCTCTCCATAGTGCTGTTCTCAACATAAGCTAGTGAACCAAAAGAGTGAGAGACAGCAAGAGAGCAAAATGGAAGCTGAAGTGTCTCTTATAACCTAATCTCAGAAGTTCTACCACTTCTGCCAAATTCTTTGGGTCACATAGACCAACCCTGCTATGATGTGTTGAGGGGACTACCAAAGAGTATGAATACAAGGAGGCAGGGAACATTGGGGACCATCTAAGAAGCTGGTATAATAATGAGAGTTAGTCTGGCATTATCAAAATCCTCAAAGAATGCATATTCCTTATAACTCAGAAATTCCACTTATAGCAACTTACCCCAAGGACTTTAGCAGAAGATTGCAAATGAGAGTCAGCAATTGGTAGCTAACTAAAGACCTCATGATTATTGTGTGCCTCACATGCTTCATTTATATTTGTTGTATTATAAATATTTGTTCCTTTGTGTTATTTAGTAAATCATAATGTTAAATGTCTATTTTGTCCTTCCAGCCCCTTCTATGTTCATAGACATATGCTCTACTCTGTGTCTGACGCTTCTCAGGTTACTAACTTATCTATACTTAATGCAGCTGTTTCATCCATTCTATTTGTATTCTTATCCTCGAGAGCAGAATTGAATACTCTCAAACAATACAGCAACTACACATTACATACATGTATTGTGTTTACAATACTACCTTGTATATAGAAATAACTCAATAAATGTTAGCTGTCATTATTAATATGTAGGAGAGCTTTACTATTTTAATCTTATCCAAGGATGAAGATTAACTAGCTAAACTTAATCAGATTAAACAACAAATTGGAAATTTTAATATTGAAGTAATGTGGCTTGATTTTGACCTCAGATTGATAATAAAAAGTGTGAAAGTTAGCCAGAGCTTTTTACTATTAATCTAATTTATCCTTCCTTCTTTCCAGTGGGATACATTTTTTACTATTGCTTATAAGACTGGTATTACTTTTTAGTTTTTCCTTTTTTACAGGCTTATCCTCAGTTTGTTCTGACCTACTTAGAGGAGCTAAATGCACAAGTGGATGTGACCCGGACAGAGTATCACATTCACCATGGTGCCTGGACCACAGCTCATCAGGAACATGGCAGAAACTTAGCAGAAGAGGTCAGTGTAGTGAGCCAGAGGCAAGACAGAAATAGATCTCTAAAATGTATTTTGAAAAGAGAAAAAATGTTCAAGTTGCTTTCAGGAGGCAAGCACAAATTCACCTTAATGTTACTGATTGTTTAGAATCATACACATAATATAATATCTATATGCACATTTATGTTTATATAAACATTATTTTATTAAATAGATGGTGATACACTTGCTTTTCTCAGGACTGCCTTCTTTTGTTCTGGCTATGTACAAATGATTTATGTGTTGTATGAAGACTGAAGCAACCATGAAAAGTGCAATGTTATATTTTTGGCATATACTGTTTAAATATTTCCACTTGACCAAAATTAGCTACAGTATTCCCATATTTCATATATTAGGTTCTGCAAAAAAGTGCCAGCAACTCTATTCTGAAGCAACTGCCAGAACCCTCAGACACCCATTTAATGCCAGAAGGTTCTCTTGAGGAGACAGGACAGCTGACAGTGGCACTAGTGAGGAAACTGGAAGAGAAACATCCTAAGGCTTCTGCTCAGAGGTAAGGCACTGACAGAACTGAGCTTTATTGCTCAATGACATTCGATGTTTTCCTTCAGTTTCATGTAAGATTGATTTCTTGAAGATTATTGAAATATCTCAAAAGCCCTTTGGCTTTCAAGCATAGTAGTTTTCGGGTCACACTTGATGAAGAGAGGTGACATTTATGTGTATTTCATGGAAGATGTAGGTTGTTGTTTGTAAGTATACTTATGATGGGCTGCTGTCCTGGGATCTCACTAAAATACTCTGAAATAACATAATTAAGCTTAGGAAGTACTGAGCATATCCTATTGTGACAATGTCAAGAGGTCTTTAAGAAGGCCATCCCCATGAGTTATCCCTTTTATTTTCCATGAGGAGAACATTATATTTGGACCCAAGGATAAATCCAAAGTAGATGGTCTTAAGCAATGATAGCTTAACAAAGCAGCACCTTTTCTGTTACTAAAAAATAAGTAACATGAGTGATTTTGCGAACCAATTGGAAATAATCCTGGGTTGAAAAATATAAACTATTTCTTCGATCTTCTTTAATTGGAAACTGAAGTTTATTATTATTATTCTTATTTTATTTCATTTGATGTTATAAATTTGTAAATTACAAATTGACTTTATAAACTGCAATTTTAATCTATAACTGTTTGAAATTACTGTTGACTGAAATACTTTTAAAGGAGTAATATAATTCTTATACTCACTAAAGTTTAAGGAAATTCCTCAATTTAAATATACTAACTGCAGATAGAAATGTCACTTGCATAAAAGAGAAATAAATATCGACAACTTTTTATTTCAATGAAAAGCTACTTCATATTCTTAGATTACATATTCCTGCCTGGGATTATGACATTTTTTTCTGATAGACAGCAAAAATTACTCTTCAATTTATTATTATCTCTTTAACTTATTATTTAAATCTCAAATCATTTGTATTTGTTGTCTAGAACATAGACAAAGAAAGAAACAAATTTAGCACCTTTACTGTATCATACGTAGTACGGGGGTGCCCTGAGTGGTATGAAAACTCAGGTACCAAGTCTTCTTTACCCTGCTACTTATATTTTAATCACACACAAGGTTCTCAACTCTCTGATGTTCCACAGCAGGACCACAGGGCCACACAGCCATGTAGCCAGGCCCCTGCATACACTCTCTGCCGTTATCACTTCACTAGATTGCAAGTCCCTTGGCAACAGTCTTTATCTGATGTTTTCATCTAAAGTAGGAACTCAGGGAACACTGGGAGACTTGGGAATTCAATACAGCTCTACAGGGCTGTTGTCAGCCTGCCTAGACTCGCTCCATTTCTACTCTACCCTTTTTGAGAGAATTCTGGGGCTTGTCGTTATCCTGAGCTCTTATCCTGGGCTCTACTCAAGAAAGAGGTGCCAGTTGCTTTGACTTTCAGATTCCTTAAACCTATATGGGATCTCTGTGTTTGCGCTACCCCAGTGATAACTCATCTACTTCCCTGGGATTTCCTCCTTTCCCAGCTGGGACATATTTTTTCTGAGGGTTGAGAGAGCATTGGATGATTTAGGGATTTGGCATTCTTCTTTCTTTACTGAGGCAATACAGTCTGATGACTGAATGTTGGATGAAGGGCATAGTATAGGAAAAGTGAGGCCAAAAAAAGAAAAAAGGTGATTAATGGTTTAATATCAGCTAACATACCACAATACCTATTTGAATTATTAGAATTAAATGAGATATCTTTAAATTTCCAGGACCATAGTAACAACTCAATAAGTGGTATTCGTGAAGATGTTCTGAAAACAAGTAGAGATAGAAAATAATTTTTAATGGGGTTGTATTTAGATTTGTGTGTTATAGTCAATAGGAATTGACTGGTAAATATATTTGGGATTTTATTTCATAAGAAAGTGCCTAGGGGCCTTTTCTCAGTGAGCATTCCTCTGGGTTTATGTTTTAGGTTCCGGCAATTTTTCTCTCTTTTTTTTCTTTTCTTCTCTTAAGGTCACAGGGATTTATCTACATTCTCCCCTCTCCACCCCTACAATTTATCACAGTAGATGCAATGCAGTTTCTGTCTTAAAACATAGGCATGTGTGTGCACGCACATGAGAGCACACACATGCACACACACACACACACACACATTCTAAAATAATCAGCCATAACAAAGCTCTTCCACCTACAGAATCATTTCACTTAATTTGCTTTTCAAACACTGTGGAAAGCAATCTCATTGTTGATACTTTCTTTTTTGTGACATGAAAAAATTTCCTTTTTTCGTTGAAGAAAAAAATTCTCCTACTATATACGTTCTTAAATGTAAGATTTTTGGTTCATGGTAGGTTACATTTTGTTGTTTGTTTTAGCCATACCTTAACAAAATATTTTTGCTCTCTTTATCAATGACGTATAGAAATGTGTTTCTCTCCCTGCTTGGATAAAGTAAGTTGTGTGTACGTTGAATTCTAAGTTTGGTCCAAAGTAAAATAAATACCATGTATCTGGTATTTTAAATTGTCTAGAATGTGCGTGTTTAAGTTAGTTTATCCAAAGGAGTCCTTTGCCCTTATTTAAATTGAATAGGGAGTGGGGAAGGACTGGGACAGCCAACAAAGCATGCTGACCCAGCTTGTCACCCAGTGACCTGTGAGAAGGAAATAATGAACTGTGAGTAGCTGTCATCTTAACTGTTTCTGACAGTGTGCCTTTGGGCACATCTGTGTTAGCTGCATTGGAAAGGCCTTTGTTCTTTTCCCACTAGTGACTCTGTGGAGCGCTGAGGGGTTTGCTAGCTACTGTACTCCTCACTAGCCCTTCCTTCCCAGGGAAGCGAGCAGCTGCCACGGATCGCACTGACATTTCTCCTCATGACTCAACTTGGCATGTACTTCACTCTTTTCAAAGAGAACGTATATTTAAAAGTCCTTTGATTTTTTTTCCAATTAAAGTGACTCATGAGTTTTAATACTAATAAAAAAGCAAGTTATAAAATATTTAGTATTATCCTAGTTTTCTACAGATAAAGGTAAAGACAAATAGGTAATCAACCAGATGGGCAGGTGATTTGAAGGAAATATATCAAAATATTGACAGTTGTCACTGATCTTTTAAGTATCCCTGCTTGGATAAAGTAAGTTGTGTGTACATTGAATTCTAAGTTCAGTCCAAAGTAAAATAAATGCCATATTATGGTATTTTAAAGTGTCTAGAATGTGTGTACTTAAGTTAGTTTATCCAAAGGAGTCCTTTACCCTTACTTAAATTGAATAGGGGGTGGGAAAGTAACTTATTTTCTAAATTTTAATAATTAAACAATGTATTTGCAATAGGAAAAAATCAATATGTTATGAAAAGCATTTTTAATGTAGACACTTGATACACACTTTGCTAGTAAGAATATTTGGACTTAAGTAGATAAGGCTATGTTACATTTTATTTCACATTTTCCACTGATAATTTTTAAATAAACCTCAAATAATTTAAACTTAAAATTATTGCAGTATTTACATGTTAAAGTCAATCTAGTAATACAATTTTATAATTATTAGGAGATATAATTTGATCAGAAACAGGTGTTTCTGTTCCCTGGTTTCCTGAAGTATAACTACTATTTCAGTTGTAATGAAAGCAGAGCATTTTGAATAATACATGTCATACCCTAAGAGAATTGTTTAAATTAAAATCAAAGCTTCATTTATAAAATATAATCCCTGAGTCAGTTTTAAAGCCTTATTTACATTTTTATAATTGCTATAAAGTCAGTTCTTCTACTCTAATTATGTCTGGCTACAGTTGGTATGGAATAAACACTGAGCATTTGGTTTTCACTTTCTTATATTTAGTATTTCAAGAGAATGTAAATGGAAACTATACTGCATTGGTCAATTTTTATAAGACCTCCTGATAAAATGGAAGAAATGAAGCTTGAAAGAACTGACTTTTTTTTTCTGTATTCAAGGTTTTTCTCTCTTAGGAACAGATTTGTGATGCACTAACTAGCTAAAGGAACTATTATAGTCTCCTGATTTGCAAAGAAAGATAAATTAATGGTAATGAGAAAATCTTTAAGCAGATAAATGATGATAATGTCTATATAATGATAAATTGTAAAAAAAATATTAAATATTGAGAGTCATAGTCTGAATTTCTTGAGTATTCAGTTGCATATGATTTATTATTCTAAATCTTTTATATAGTTTTACATTTAATTGATGGCAATCTATAACCATCTTATTTGTTTTGAACTTTCCCTTCATTTTGTTCAGTAAATATCAACACCATTTTCATAGAGAAGTGAATGCATAGGTCAGTTTTGGGAATAGTCATACTCTGTCTTTTTAAAGAAAGTAAACTGTTTAAATTGCCACAGCTCCAATTCTTATTTCTAGAACTCTTACCAATAATTGTAAATTTTAATATAATTGCTTTTGATATTCACTAAATCTAATCATACTTTCTAGGAATAAAATCCCATGTTAGATTACATTACTTTTCTTAGTTATTGAAGATGCTCAGCTTTACGCATTTGTCTTTAGCTCTTTTATCCTATATACGAGAATACAGCATTATATATAGAACAGGAAATTATTGTGTATTCCAGAGATGTGAAAATATAATTTTGGTTTTTAATTATTAATATAAAAGTCAAGTATTCTGATATTGGCTGATATTGTTGTCTGTTTGTGTTTTGGTATATTCAAAAAATTAATTCCCCTATGTTCTCTGTGAATTAAAATAAAGTGAACAAATAATATCATATAATTGCACCTACTTCTTTGAAACAAAGTCAAAATCAAGCATTCCAAAGGATTAGGTTTATGTCTATAAATGTGCATTAATTCAGAAATTATCAAAGACTTTCAAGTAAGCATTTTATTATTAATTTTTGTTCTTATTTGCTGCCATGACGTACCCATTCAACCATGCTACTTAATTTCTATTTTTTACAATGTACTATTTATCTTTCTATTCTATTCAATATTGGTGATAGAACTGTTTAAGGGGTGAATGGGAATCTCTACTCCTACCTTCTTCAGACTTGTAGCACCCAAACTAGAGTGTTTAGTATTATAATAGTGAAAGCAATAGGTAATGAGGTTCTGGATTGGGTATTGTGGCTGGAAACAGAGACAGGTGATAGAGATATTAAGTTACAGTATATGGACTTGGATAAGAGCAGAGTGCAAGCAGTCAAAATGACCTATAGGTTAGCTTCCTAAGTTATTTATCTCTTTCTACCCTTCTCTTCCTACAATTTATTCTCCACTTGATGATCAGAGTGATCCTTTTTTTTTTTTTTTTTTGTTAGAGACAGGGTCTCACTCTGTCACCCAGGCTGAAATGGTGCAGTGATATGATCACAGTTCACTGCAGCCCTGAAGTCCTAGGCTCAAGCAAAACTCCTGCTTCAGCCTCCTGAGTATCTGTCAGATCATGGGAGTCCTCAGCTCCAAATGCTCCAACACCTTTTCATTTTCTTTGGAGTGAAACCGAAGTCTTTATGCTACATGGTCCTACTTTACCAGGCCCATGGTACCTCTAACCACCATTCTCCCCTCCCTTCCTCTGCTCCAGTCATCTTGGCTTCATGGCAGTTTCTTAAACATGGCATATGTGCTCATACCCTGTCACTCAATTTTTCTATTTTATTTTACTTCAAGGTACTTATTGCTTCTTGTCATATATGTATTTATGTACTGTCTGAATTGCCCAATTAGAATGTAAGCTCCACTTCAGCAAGAACTTTGTTTTATTCACATCTATACATACAGGACCAGAAAATGCCTTGTAGATATTAGATACTGAATATAAAGTTGTTGAATGAATGAACAAACTAATGAATTAAGCAGTATGATCAATGGAAATAAGAAAATGAAGAGGGCAGCTAGCTTGAGCATTCATATATATATTTCAAGACCCTCCTGTCTGCTGGACAACAGTAACCCAGTGACATACTTATATGTTAATCCAGAACTGAGCCCAACTATTCCAATGACTTTCTAAGCAATTTCTACAGCTCCTATATCTTTCATCCTTTAGTAATATGCAAATATTTATTGAGCATTTTCTATGTTCTAAGCACTATCCTGTGGTATCCTAGACACTAGAGATAGAGTATTGACAAGACAGGTATACTTTCTGGTCTCTCAGAGCTGTCCCCACAGAATCTAACAGGGGAGAGAGATATTTAAAAAGCAGTTATAATAAAGAGAGAGTGATGAGGGTTACTGTAGAGATAAGGTAGTTCATCCTGAACACTTCTCCCAGGTGGTATGCTTTTGAGGTACGACCTTTAACATTTCACTCATAAATTTGTAATTTTTCAGTGTTTACCCATTCCCTACAAAGTTAAATAAAGCATCAACTGTCAGACCCACTGTACTATATTATTATGTCTCAGAATCTCCCTGTGCTGGATAGGTCCAGGATGACTATACTTGGCTCATGCTGGTTTGCTTGATGAAATGCCCTGATCCCCTTTTATCTACCTAAAATCATACCCTCTGCATCACCCATTTACACTGGTTATTTCTCAGCTTTTCTTCTCTTCTGATATATACATTCAAGGATATACATTTACCTCTAAGTATAGCTTTAGCTTCATTCTACAAATTTTAATATTTTATATTTTCATTATAATTTCCATTTTTTATCTTTTGATCCATGCATTATTTAGAAGTATATATTCTAATTTCCAAATATATGAAACATTTCAGATTTATATGTGTTAGTGACTTCTCAATTAATTTTACTGTAATTGGAATACATTTTTTATATGATTTCACCTCTGATATTTGTTGTGATTTGCTTTATGGCCCATCTAGCATATGGATAATTTTTATAAGTGATCCATGTGTCCTTGAAAAGAATATGTATTCTGTAGTTTGGGGTACAGTGTTCTGTATATGTCAATTAGGTTAAGTTTGATACATGTGTTTCAAATCTTGTACATACTTACTGATATTTTGTCTGCTTGTTATATTATTTACTGAGAGAGATATTGTTAGAATCTCCCACTATAATTATTGATTTGTCTATTTCTCCTTTGAGTTTTATGAATGTTTCTTTGCTGTAATTTGAGACGATCTATTAGGTACATGCAATTCTAGAATTATTATTTCATTCCGGTGAATAAAATCTTATGTTTTTATGAAATGCCCCCCAACCCTTTTAAAAATTTACTTAGTCTCATATTAAAAATAGTGGTCCTAATTTTTTGGTCAGCATTTGCATGATATATTTTTGTATCCTTTCACTTTTAAACTTTGTATTGCAGTGTTTTGTATGAAAGCATATTTTTTTAATGTAGTATGACAATCTATGTCTTTTAATTGAGGTATTTAGTCCATTTATCTGTAATGTAATTACTGGTATTTCAGGAGTTTAAATTTAACATGTTAATATTTCATTTCTATGTGTGCCATCTATATTGTGTACTGGTTTTTTTCTCTCTCTTTTTATGCCTTCTCTTGGATTTATTATTTTATATTATTTAATTCCCTTCCTCCCAGTTATCTTGGTAGTTATACATTCTTTTGTTATTTTTTAGTGGTTACTATAGAGATTACATATGTTTCCTTGATATCAACATTTAATATAAATTAGTGTTTTTGTCATTTCACAAACTATTCAGGAACCTTGAAACCTTTATCTCCATATATTTATTTTCTGTCTAAATACTGGTGTGTTTTAATTGTATATGTGTTTTAAACCTCACAAAACATTATAATTATTATTTTCTATAGTAAATATTCATTTTTACTTACACACATTTTTACCCTTTCTGTTGATCTTTCTTTCTTTCTTATCTCTGGCCTTCTATCAGGAATAATTTTCCTTCTATTTAAAAAATATCCTTTAATGTTCCCTTAGGTATGGGTCTGCTGGTCATGAATGAACTTCATTTTTATTTGTCTTAAAGTATCTGTATTTCACTTTACATTTTTATTTTCATATTTTTGCTGATGTGAAATTCTAGGTTGTCAGCTTTTTTTCCTTCCACAAACACATTGAAGGCATCATTTCATTATCTTTGGCTTATTTTTTTTTTTCATTGAAAGTCAGCTATCAGTCCTATTATTACTCCTTTGAAGGCAATATGCTATTTTTCTCTAACTGAATTTAAGATTTTCTTTTTGTCTTTTACTATGATTTTCTTTGGTGTTTTTGTTGGTGGTGTTATTTTGTTGTTTTATATTTATAATACATGAGAGTTTTAGGACTTTTTGAATCTATGGCTTGCTGTGTTGTATCAGTTTTGGAAAATTCTATGTTATTGTTTCTTCAAATATTGCTTCAGCCCCCCATTCTCTCTCTCTCTTCTCTGAAAGAATACTAATGATATATATAGTTGAACTTAAAAAAAAAAAAAAACTACAAACTCTATGCCTCATGCTTTGTTTGTATTTTCTACTTTTTATCTTCTTATGATTTAGTGTGGATATTCTCTTTTGACCTTTCTCTTAGCTTGTTAATTTTCCCTTTAGCTTTTTCTAATCTGCTGCTAAATCCAGACATTGAGTATTTAACATCTATTATTTTATTTTTAGCTATAAATTTTCCATTTGGGTTTATGGCTAATAATATTACCACAGTTTACTTCATCATTCCTCTGTTATTATTTAACAATTAGATCATTTTTCAATCTTTCAAGTTTATAAATTACACTGTAGCAAACATCTTTGTTTCTTGTCCAGCATGTGTTTGTTCAATGTAGGAATATTTATTAAGTACCTTCTTTCTTCCAGAAACTTGGTTGGACACTGGAATATAGAAATGTATACAAAAAGCCCATGATTTTTGAAAGTTCATAGTGTCAAAAAATCTTTCCCTGCCATTACTAGTGCAAATCTAACTTAGGTTGTGGAAATTTTATTGAACATGAGGTTGTTTGACTCCATGATCTGTTAAGTTTCTGTTTTTATTCTTTTCCATTTTATAACATTTATAACTAAGCTGATCAAATAAAAGGAGTGAATCTGTACATCTAACAGCATTTTATCTGCTTTCTGCAAACATAAGTCATTCATTTATATTTTTCATATGTTTTAAACTGGAATACACAGTTAACCAAACTATAACATATGCCATGCCTTAGAATTATTTTTACATTTTAAAAACAAAAATACCAAATATCACCCTCTGGTAATGAATGTTCTCTATAAATATTTCTGAAAAATAAAGACTTTTGACTTCACATAAGTTATTTAAGAAAAGTTATCTTATAGTACATATAACCAATTTAATTGCACATCAATTTATCTATTTCAATACAACTGACTGATAATCTTTTTATTGACAAGCATCTGTATGCTTGTCATGAGTTCATCCTTTTTTGTCCAGAAGTCTCCATCTGGGCCACTTTGTGAGTTAGAGGCAAGGGGATCAATGGAGCAGACCAAACAATACACCAATATTCCAATGCGCAGAAACAACCCAGGTTGTGTTTTCTAGATTTTACTTTGGTGAACTTAGTATCAAGATTTAAATCTTTAACTCTCATTACTAAACTTTCTTTGTCGTAATATCTTCTATTCTATTATTTGCTAAAACTTGAGAGTCAATTCGTAGTAATATGCATTAATTTCTCATTTGTATATTCATTGATTCATTTGATAAATACTCATGGATTACTGATTAAGAGAGATGATATAACTTCCTAATTGATGTCTCTGTTAGCCTGGTGCAATTGGAGACCCAGATTAGCCTAGCTCTCTGAGTGATTGGGGCAAGATATTTAATATCACTGATGCTCAATTTCCTCATATACAAAAGAAGAATATTGATTATTGTGAAATTTAAATGAGATCCTGAATATTAAAATTTAGCCCAATTCTTTGTGCATAGTATAATAAATGCTCAGTAAATGGTAGCTCTGATGACAACAATAATGTGCTACTATTAGTATTAGTATGAAGTACAAAATATTATAGAAATGCAAAAAATTCTTTCCTTTAAAGAATCTGAAATCTCATTGGGAGGAGGCTATGCACGTCTAAATTATTAAATTTTGTTTCAAAAGTATTTTTTGAGCTCTCATGGGATATAGAGAATTATATTGCATAGTATTTGAGTGTCTTTTTAAAAAGATCTCTCATACTTCAAGGAATTTTTCAACCTAAATCTGTATATGCACAATGGAATAACTTATGGTGACAAACTATAGTTATGCTATAAAAATGTGATTTTAGCTTTTACGAGCAAAAGAAATTCTAACAAGTCACCTCTATCACCAAGTTGGAAGATATAAATAAATATGATAGTCTGCTTTTGAGAAAATTGAAGTGTATTTGGAGAGGCAAGGCAAAAAATATTTAAACTTTAAGGACTTTTATTGTTTCTTATTACTTATGTTTATCATCAAAATTTTGGGAAAAACAAACAATAAAAGGAAAGAGAAATATACGCAATCCTAGATTATTATTACTTTTCTCTCTTATAAATATATTTTTTGTTATTGTTACATTTATAAAAATGAGGACATACTAATTTTGGGGGTTTGACAATACATTAACAGAATCAAGATTTTCTGTGAACATGTTTCCCTAACATTAAATATTAATATGTGCCCATATCATCATTCTGTAGTGTGAACCTTAATTTATATAACATGCCATGTTATAAGACTTTAAGCTGTTTCCAGTTTTTTTTGCTCTTATAAGAAAAATGGCAATAAACAACAGATAGAAATTTGGAACACAAGGTAGAAGTTAAATAATAAGAATCACAGATAGAATTTCCATACCTCAGTACACGAGGACGTGCCATCTCACAAATATCCTGAGCTGGAGAAATAACAGAGGGCTGTGTGTTTGGAAGACATTGCAGAGGCAAAGGAACTGGAGCCAAGCTGAGGAGGATAGTTGGGATTTATTTTGTTTGAAAGGAAAGAGAAGAACATTTCGTGAAAGGAAAACAGTGTAATTTCTTATTTATGAAATGATGACTTCCTTAACAATAACACATAAACATCTAAAGCTTGTGAAAATTGCCATCCACCTCTGTCAGTTTGAGATCTCTTCACATATGCCGTCTCTTACCAAAATCCTAGGATTTGTTCTAATTCCTATCAGTGTGCTCATATATCAAGCAGAAAGCTCTCATCATAACATAAACCATAATTTTCTAGCAGGTGTAAGTTCTCTGGGAGCAACCAGAGTTTTTTTTCTTCTCTTTTTGTACCCTTAATTTCATAGATAACAACATTTTTCTTTCTTAATGAAAACATTGAAAGATCAATAGGATTCTTAATTTTGAAAGTTTTTAGTTTTCTTTTTTAATAAATCTAGCTCTGGAATAATCGAACCCATGTCTGCCACAGTGAAAACTTGACAGTTAAAAACGTTTCCACTGCTCAGAGATGAGTTGGGAAAAGTAAGCCCCCTTGGTGTTTATTTGATACATGTCATATGTGACTACTAAGAGCAGGTATCTCTGAATATGGCTGAGACTATTGGGATTACTTCATATAAAACATAAAAAGCCTTTTCCTATGAATGGTTAAACACTGAATACTACTAAGCTTTAAGAAGTAATAAACTATTGATAAACACAATTTGGATGAACCTCAACGGAATTATGCTGAGTAAAAAAAGCCAATCTCAAATTGTTACACACTTCATGATTCCATTTACGTAACATTAATGAAATCATATAATTATAGAGCTAGAGAATAGATTAGTGGTTTCCAAGGCTTAGGGATGTGGGGGAAGGGATGGATGTGGCTATAAAGGCAGTCTCCTGGTGATAGAACAGTTGAGTATCTTGATTGTGATGTGGTTACACACGTGATAAAATTGCTTAGAGCTACAAATACACACACTTGTGAGTACATGACCAGTGACATCTGAATAAACACTATGGATTGTACAATGTCGATTCCTCAGTTTCAATATTGTGCCATAGTTGTATAAGATATTGCCATTGGGAGAAGCCAGGGGAAGGGTTTATGAGACTTCTCTATTTCTTTGCAATTTTCTGTGAATCTATAATTACTTCAAAATAAATAATTTAAAAAAGAAAAACAAACGTTTCCCAAACAGAAATATCCAGCACTGAGAGCACAGACTACCAGTAGTTGGAGAGCTCTTCAGAAAGGAAATTACTTGACTGCACTCGTGAGCTAACCTAGACGGGCTCAATAATCCTGAGAAGAAAAGTTAAAAAAAAAAAAAAAGAATAGGTATTTGGAGCTTCTGAAAGAGTGGTACCATTAGAACTAGACACCAAGCGTTTCTCTAAAATTATGACAGTTCATATTAGCATTTAAAAAAAGTAAGCTATGAAGTAGCTATAAAATGAATTCCTGGTTTTAACAGCAGATGGAGGTATTTAGCATATTTCTAATAGGGAATGATGGGCTAAGCTACTTAGAAACCTACATTGGAAGTGTGTTTCTCCATAAAAGTAACAAAATAGGGTCAAATTCAGTAAACTGGCGGGATAGGGAAAGACTTTACCTTATATTATGTGTAAGAAGTGGATCAGACAAGCAGCAACTTCTTTGACTAAGAAGGGTGAAAATTAGCAAATTTGAGATTCTCTTACCTGTTTTATTCATAAGAAATATATATAGGAAAAAATATGTGTGTGTATGTTGCATATCTGTGTGTTGGTGAGATTGGAGTACTCCTCTTTTATATAGAAATCCACCCAAACATATGAGTATATTTATAAGACTACAAATAGATATATATGAGTATATGAAAGATATAAGGTTTCATGTTATTTTACCTATATGTCTTATAAAATACTCATTATGGTTTAACTGGGTATGCTATAGATTTAATTATTCCAAGGTTAAACAAAAAATATACCTAATGTCTCCCTCACCATATCATGAAAGCACAAATAATTAGGTGGTTTTTGTCCTAAAACGTCGGCACCACATACTATTGTAGTAATAACTGCCTGTGTTAGTTACCTGTATAACAAGATACTACAAACTTACCAGTTTAAAAAAGCATCCATTTATTATCTCCCAGTTCTATAGGTCAGAAGTCCAAAGGGGCTTGACTGGATTCTCTGCTTAAAACTTCATGAGGCTGAAATTGAAGTGTTGACTAGGCAGGACTCTTATCTGGAGACTCTGGGGAACAATCAACTTCCAAATTATTCCAGATTGTTGGTCAAATTCAATTCTTTCTTGTAAGACAGTCCCCGCTTTCCTTGCAGTCACTCAGGGCCACTCTCAGTTCCTAGAGGATACCCATGTTCCTTGGCCTGTAGCTCCTTCCATCTTCAAAGCTAGCAATGGCGTGTCAGATCCCCACAGTGCTTTAAATCTCTCTGACTTTTCCTACTGCCACCAGCTGGTGAAAACTCTCTGCTTTAAAAGGGACTTGTGTGAGTAGATTACGCTCACTAGCTAATCTCCCTATCTCAAGGTCAGCTGCGCCATACAACATGACGTAATCCTGGGTGTGATATCTTATATTCACAGGCTCCAGGGATTAGGGCAGAATGTCTTTGAATGTCATTTTTAGAATTTTGCCTACCACACTGCTGCTATCTGGTAAAGGACTAGTTTAGATAATTTCTTGATTTACCTTCTAACTGTAGAATTCCGGTCATAGTCAACACTAGTACAGAAAGGAAAAAATAGAAAGTATTTATAAGGTATTAAAAAAAATCCAAAATCACATGCCTAACAGCCTAACAGTTTAGGACTAACGGCCCCAATAATTAAATATCACATACAGTACCTAAGAGTAGGGTGTGGGTTGTAACAGAGGGAAGAAAAAATTGCATAATTTGCATGTGGTATAATGACAATAATCATAATAGATCTTTTTAAAAATATTTTTCCTGTGTCTTCACATGGCACATAATAGGTCTTTCTATTTTACTGACCACCAGGAATTTGAGAACTCAACAACATAACCAATGCCTATTTATATTGATTTGGATTCAGTTGCAGGG
The DNA here is from genome assembly GCA_963574885.1 of Lepilemur ruficaudatus. Classification (NCBI taxonomy): domain Eukaryota; kingdom Metazoa; phylum Chordata; class Mammalia; order Primates; family Lepilemuridae; genus Lepilemur; species Lepilemur ruficaudatus. Next base: position 29,236 of record CAUYRT010020357.1, read on the forward strand.
GATAAAATTCCTGCGGCAAACCGGTTTAAGCATGTGCCTGAAAAATGTCGAGGGGAAGTGGCTTAGGCACTCAACTGATAATATTAGACTCCGTTTTTCTCCAGTTCTGCCTTCAGGATGCATGAGGAAGGAACACAGTGTTAGCAGATTTGGCCCTTAAACTTTCTCAAGTTTCAGGTCCATAAGAACCTCCCAGAAGTATGTACGAGAAAAAGTCTCTGAATTATCAGTCACGTTCCACATAATAACATTTCAGTCAATGATGGACCACGTAGATGATGGTAGTCCCGTAAGATTATAAAATCACATTTTTACTGTACCCTTTCAATGTTTAGATACACAAATACTTACCATTGTGTTACAACTGCCTACCATATTCAGCACAGTAATATGCTGCACAGGTTTGCAGCCTAGGAGCAATAGGCTACTATAGCGTATAGGTGTGTATAGTAGGCTATACTAACTAGGTTTGGGTAAGTACACTCTATGATGTTCACACAATGATAAAATCACCTAATGACAAATTTCTCAGATCATCCCTGGCTTGGAGCAATGCGTGGCTGTACATTCTGAAGGGATCACTATGACATACTGATTGTCTTGACCCAGGTCACATGTTCTAACCCCAGAGTTGGGGATGAAGTCAGCTTCACTGGAATCACGTAGACTGAGACTAAAGGAGTAGGGTGGTTCCCAGAAGGAAACTAGGGTCAGGTTGCCAGAGGACAGTGAAGGATGCTGAGCAGCACAAGCAGCAATGTCTACAACAGTATCTTTCCCAGTCAAAAGATATTTTTGTAGATATGTTTGATACCTATAGGTCATATATAAATATTTCAATTCACTCATTATAATGAAGCAGTTATAATGGGCTGAAAAAAACTTGGATAGATATTTTAGTGATATTCAAACTATGCTCTGGGGAATCTCAGTGTTCTGCTGCTAAAAATGAAGGGGTGAAAGGCTGGGTCCAAATCTCAGAAGAAACTGTGCATAGACTTTTCTTCTTTTTTTTTCATGAAAACATTTTAAAAATAACTTTGGCACTTTCCAGTATTTGTTTACTCTAGAACCTAGGGTAAGATAGTAAGGTGGTATCTGGGTTAGCACAAAATTACATATATGGTTATTATAAATTATATAGGTTAATATTTTACTACATTCTGTGTGTTCCGTTATATAAACAAGTTTGTGGACCATTGATATAGTCCCGTCTCACCTTAATTTGCAGGTGGATAATTTTGACCAAAGAAGGTAATTAATTTGTCCAAGTCTACCCAGATAATCAAGAATCCTGATTTTGCATCTGTTCTGATACTTCCCCATCCTCTATGCTTAATGTTATAATATTGTCTTACTTTTATCCTTCATTGCCAGAGAACTTGATTGTTGGAGGGAAGGTGGTGAATATTTAGAAATAGAAAGACCCGACTGTAGTCACTAATACTTTATATTGAATTTTATTAGAATGTAAACTGTCTTTGTGGGCTTTGCTTAAAATAACTAACTTAACATGGTTAGGTGGCAAAATTTTGAAATGAGGCCTAGTTCTTTGGTCTAACATTTTATATGACATAAACATAAAGTTGATTCAATTGTCACGGTTGGTGGGCAGTAACTGAGCCAAGATGCTGCAGAATCTGTTGGCTCTTCATCAGATTGCCCAGAGGACCACAAGCACTGCTTCATGTAGGCGTTTTGAAAATAAAATTCCAGAGAAACAAAGCTGTTTCAGGAGGATAATGGAATTCCAGTGCATCTAAAGGGTGGGGCAGGCTGGGCTCGAGGTGGCTCACGCCTGTAATCCTAGCACTCTGGGAGGCCGAGGCGGGCGGATCGTTTGAGTTCAGGAGTTCGAGACCAGCCTGAGTAAGAGCGAGACCCCGTCTCTACCAAAAACAGAAAGAAATCAATTGGCCAACTAAAATTTATAGAAAAAATTATCCGGGCACGGTGGCACATGCCTGTAGTCCCAGCTACTCGGGAGGCTGAGGCAGGAGGATCGCTTGAGCCCAGGAGTTTGAGGTTGCTGTAAGCTAGGCTGATGCCACAGCACTCTAGCCCGGGCAACAAAGTGAGACTCTGTCTCAAAATAAATAAATAAATAAAATAAAGGGTGGGGCGACTGATGCCCTCCTGTATAAAGCCACCATGATTCTTACAATTGGCGGAATACCATATGCCATGTATCAGCTGACTATGGCTTCATTTCCCAAAAAGCAAGATTGACTTCAGTCATCCCAGCAATCCTTGGTTCAATTTCATTCAGCTCTCTATGGGCCAGTAATCTAATAAGTAACTGAGCTCTTCTTTGGGGATCAATATTTATTGACTAGTACTAACTGCCACCAATAAAGTAGTCCTTACCATGAAAAAACCCCTAAAGTCATATTGCTTTAGTGTTTTTATTTCTTTTTAGACCATGATGATTTCTCCTTAGAAGTCATCTAGAGGCAAGAAGATGAAATAGTCAAGAAAAGACTAGAGTCAGACTATGTGGATACAAATTCTACCTTGACAAAAATCTCTTTTTCTATTTATGTTTCAGTGGGTAGTTGTAAGGATTAAATGAGATAATACTTGAAAGCAAGTGCCAGCATAATGTAGTAGTTAGGAGTACAGACTTGGGAGCCAAAATCCCTAGGTCCGAATTCTTACTAGCTGTGTGACCTTAGCTTAGTTACTTAACCTTTCTGCTTCCATTTTTTTCATCTGTAAATTGGGAATAAAAGTAACACCAACTCTGCAGGGTTATTATGGGATTAAGTGAATCAATGGTTATAAAGCACTTGAAGGTTCTGGCACAAAGTCAGTGCAACAGGAATTCCTTGATAAATGAGTAAGTGCTTAGAAACAGTATTGGGGACACAGTGCTCAGCATGACACTTATGTGAAGTAGTCCCCGGTCACACCCTATCACTTTGTTTAATTTCCTTCATAGCACTTGGCAGTGCCCAAAATTGTCTTGTTTACTCATTTGTTACATCTTATTGTCTGTCTTTTCCTTGAGAATATAAGCTGCATAAGGAGAGGGACTGTCCCAACTCTTTCACCCCTGTACACTCAGAGCCTGGAACAGTGCCCAACACAGACACTATAAACTTAAGAAGTATTGTTGAATGAATTAATAATCAAAACTAACAATATAAACATAAATCTCCCTAAGTGTAATATATGATTGTTGTACTTTAAGTACTAACACATAATAATGCTTCAGGATGAGAAGTCTTAATTGTTTTTTAGTCTTTATCTATATTTCTAAATGAAATGCTTACAAATATCCTTGAATAGCTGTGCTGATTTGGCACTTATGATATGTATCAGAATGTGTAGTTTTGTTTGGGATCTTTAACATACCTCATAAATACCTTGAACAAAGCGTAGGTGAAGTCTTTTTCCCATATACGCATGAATACATACGATACCTTTGTGTTTCACCCATTGACCTCAGCAGAGTTGTAATTTCTTGATGTTATTGGCCTAGCTTTTCTAGCTCTCAGGTGTTTCCTGGTATAGAGTCTGACCTTTGGGATAAAACAAGGTTTAGGATGCTTTCTAATTATTTTTAATGCTTTTAATTATTTATTTTTCCTTCTGAAGTATGGGTAACTGATAAAGTCAACTATGAGATTACCATGTATTTTAGTACCAGGACCTCTAAGTTCTAGGCCTTAAAGGGTTAAACCCTTAATTATTGATGATTTCACAAATAATAGCAATTTATTGGTATAAAATCCTTTTTGTTTCTCAGTAGAAAATATTTGAGCTTTTTATTGCTGTAGGTTAAAATCACGTTTGAAATTAGTAGCACATATAAATTTGACAAATTTCTGAGTACATTCTGTGTGTCAGTTCAATGGTAGGCACTTTCCATAGGTTTCCTTATTTAATCTTATAAAAATTCTTTGAGGTGACTATTATTTTTACCACTTTTTTCTTATGAGAAAAATGACATTGAGAGATTTAACTGGTGTCCTAATGTCAAGTGGTAATTAGAAGAGCTGTGGTTTCACTTTAGGATTCAGAAGCTAAATCTATGCTTTTCACTATAGCAGTGGTTTCCAAACCAGCAGCATGAGCATTTACTGGGAACTTGCTAGAAATGAGTTCTCAGGTCCTACCCAAGTAGGGATGGGAGTAGGGGGCAATAATCTGTGTGCATCCTCCAGATAATGCATGTTGAAGTCGGAGACCTCTTGTGCAAATCCACAAATACGCATAAGTCAGCCCCGCCAGGTGGATGACTGGGTGAGTTAAATGACTTTCATTTTTGGAAGACATGGTAGCCTTTGTAAAATTTTCAGTTGCATCTTTTCTCCAGACATAAGGCTCTGTTGTGTCTATTTTTACAGTTCCTTAATATTTTTCAGTTTTGACTGTTTTTTTGCATAATAATATCCCCATCTTCAAGTAGCCAATATTATTTTCAATGGATTTCTGAAACTTGTTACTGCTATGGCTTGACGTAGCTTTATTTGATACCTGATAATGTTAAATTTTTCTCTTTATGACCTTATTATTAGCCTTCATGCTTTGGGGTTAGGTTTTAGTGATTGTAGCCCCCTTTTTGGCCAACTTAGTAAAAACAAATAATTACATCAATGTATTCTTTATCCCCAGGAATCACAGAACTAAAATCACCTTTCATTTTATTAATTTAACAACTATTTATGAAATGACTACCATGAGCTAGGTACCATTTTAAGTGCTTACTATTAATACTAATTTCCTGCTTATTTAAGAATCATAGTTTCTGTTGATATTCTATGGCATAATATTCATTATCTTTGTGAATATTGTACGCTTTCTTGAACCTTTTCTCTATTTTTTGTTGTTCCATAGGGACCTTATATTAATTTTTAAAGGCTATACATGTATAATTTCTGGCTCCTTTCCCTTTGTTAAAAAATAGCACTTAAGACATGTTGCTGGCCAGGACTCCATTTTGTATTTTTTTACATATTATTTTAAGTATTAAAAAATTATCCGTAATTTACAAATTAAGTGACTAAGAGACAGTGGAGTGGGACTAGACCAAGGTCAAAGAACTAGTAAGTGGGAGAGGCAGGATCTGAAACAGTTGCAACTTAGAGCATGACCTCTTAAACATCACACTGCCTGTTACTTTTTAAAGCATTACATTTTAATAGAATTGCCTATTACATTTAAATCATTCTTTTATTAACGTATGTCCCCTTAAAAATTTTTTGAAACATTTTCCTTTGACTGTTTTTCATTTCAAATCCTCAACTTACAAACAAAACAAAAACCTCTGATGTGTAAAGTTGGGTAGACTAAGGACTATAGCCATTGCCTGTCATAGGGAAGAACTTTAATGAGAGATGAATAAATCAAAATATTAATTTTGGAAATAATTTTTAGTTAGCATTTGATCATATTCATATTAGTCATTGCATAACTAAATATCTGCAGCAAATACTATACCGTTGATTAGCAACATTTTAAGTTTCTTCATCAAATTATGAAATTAGAATTTATGAAAAAAATTGACATGACATATGGAAAATATTTTTCAAGTCCCACTTTTTTTTCTCTTTTACATTCTAAACTTACCTCTCTCTCTTTCTTTCATCAAAAGAAAACCTTTTGTTAGGCATATCCAAAGGAAAGTGCTTCCAACAATAGAATTGTTCCCCGGGAGAACTGTCCTGTGGTTAGAGCATTGAATTTGAGTCAAATCCATACAGTATCTGGGTCTTCAATGGTGCTCCATGCCAAGAGCACTATTAACCACAGAGACACATTGACACAAAAGGTAGGGAGTCTGCTGAGAGGCCAGAAAGTGAAACAGGTCAAACAAAATAATTTTTGGATACTTTTCTCTTCCAAAAATCTGTTATGAAATCTAGAATCAACCTCTAGTGTATTTTATTTGTCAATTGACCCAGAGAATCAGATCTTCATCTTCATAACATCCATAGCACAAATTATTTTATTCCCAGACTCTCCTCGCATCTTTTTCTGTTTTTCAAGGATTTGGCAGAAATTGCTAAACATAGAAGCATGCACAAAAAGTTGAAGTTATGCCAAGGAATCAGACATATTTTTCAGTTGGTTTAACAAATATGGTAAGTAATCAAGAAAATAAAATATGTATGGTGCTAAGAAGAATGAAAAAAATTAACAAATACTCTTCAGGTATCCAAATGCTTGGTTCTGATATGTGCACTTAAGTTCATTAACTGAACCAAATTTCTATTTCTGCTTTCTGTTCTAAAAAACACTAAATATTAATAAAAGACTAATACTTCCTTGAATTACCTTTAAAACCTAAAGAATGGTGGGAAATGGTTAGCATCTGGGAAGATAAAAATCGGAATTAAAGATAATCTTGATAAGGGGAAGAAATATTTAGATGCAAGCCAATTCTATTCATTAGGTAGAGCCTGGTAGTTCACTGAAAGAAAACAAACAAACAAGTGGTAAGTTGATAATGAGCACATCTGGCAAGGTAAGTTCTGGGACATCACAGGGATAAGAGAATTTCAAGAGTCTCATAGAAAGCCCAAACTTTAGAAAACCAGTGGGCTTTTATGCCCTTTCAACATGCCCCGACATGTGCACAGTTACAGACTTATCAAGTAATCTTACCACAACACTGGCTGCAATCTGAGTAGAATCCGGCTCTGGACTCAAGAGTGTCAAAACCTGAGGACTAAAGGAGCTGGTTTAATTGGGTTTTCAAATTCTGTTCCTTAAGGCCTGAGGGTTCAGGGACACAGGGGTGAGCCTGTGGGGAGGAGGCTGAGCAAGATTTCCCACTCCCCCACTTCAACAAGAGTAGCTCTGCTTTATGTATTGCGCTCCTGCAAAGGCAGTGTAGTGGAATGGTTAAGGATGTAGATGCTGGTTGGGCGCGGTGGCTCACGCCTGTAATCCTAGCACTCTGGGAGGCCGAGACGGGTGGATCGCTCAAAGTCAGGAGCTCGAAACCAGCGTGAGCAAGAGCGAGACCCCGTCTCTACTAAAAATAGAAAGAAATTAATTGGCCAACTAAAAATATATAGAAAAAAATTAGCCAGGCATGGTGGTGCATGCCTGTGGTCCCAGCTACTTGGGAGGCTGAGGCAGGAGGATCGCCTGAGCCCAGGAGTTTGAGGTTGCTGTGAGCTAGGCTGACTCCACGGCATGCTAGCCCCGGCAACAGAGTGAGACTCTGTCTCAAAAAAAAAAAAAAGAAAAAAAAAAAAAAAAGGATGTAGATGCTATGGTCAGGCTGCTTCAGTCCAAATACTGGCTCGCCACTTAGGCATTATCTACCTTGGGCAAGCTATTTATCTCGCTGTCTCTCAGTTTTCCGTATCTGTATAATGCTCATAATAACAATACTTAACTCTTAGGACTGGCACATAATAAGCATGCAGTGAATAGCTACCTGAAACAGAGTTCTGCTAAAAGAAAAAAAGAAAAAAGTAAACCCTTAGAACCGTTAATTTTAAGATTGTTGCAGTTGGCCCTCTGTATCTGCAGGTTCTGCAGCTTCAACTAACCTCTAGTTGAAAATGTAGATAGGCCTATGGTGATTGTGTCTATACTGAACATGTACAGACATTTTTTCTTATCATTATTTCCTAAACAATACAGTATAATTATTTACATAGCACTTACACTGTATTATTTATATTAAGTAATCTAGACATGATTTATAGTATACGGGAGAATATACATAGGTTATATGCAAATAGTATGACATCTTATATAAGGGACTTGATTTTGGTATATAAAATGGGTCCTGGAACCAACCAATCCCCAATGAACACGGAGGGATGACTGTACACTGATTTTATTTTTATATTCCTTGTTTTACTAAATATTCATGAGGCAATTATGTTGTGTTTGTAGATTATATTTTTGAACTTTTTTCAGGTTTAGATCAAGAAGCAGGTGGATAAGACACCCTTATAATTTGCTTTTTATGGTATCTGTCACAGAAACATAGATCAAAGATGGTGATGACTTTTTCAGATTGATAATGATAATATTGATGATTATGTCTAAGCAATTATCAGAAGAACTGGGATTATTCTATATGAAATGAGAAAAATGAGCAGTGATTTAATAGTGAGCATAAATTTAAGGACATACATAGAATATTATGAATAACTTTTACCTTTCTCAAGTTTGGAATAAATAAGCTTTCAGTTGAAGCACATTCAACAAATGCCTGTCACTTGCCAGCTACTCTGCTAGGTGTGGGGAGATACAAGATCAGATAACAGTTTGTCCAATTAAATATTCAGTTTCCCTAAAGTAAAGCAACTTCAAAATGATCACTTAACATAGAGTAGATTGGTGCCAGCAAGTAAGAAATTGCTTTAAAAAGAAAATGGGGAGCATCCTAAAGGGAACACAAGCCAATCTGAAAAAGCTGGAATAATTTGAGTAAAAAATAAATATAATTCAAAAATTTAAAAATATTCATGAGTTTATACTGATATAAATACATACCTGCATAAATAAATGAGTGGGGGAGAAGGCATATGTTTCCTTATAAGAGAATTCTAATTATAAATGTAGAAGGAATAAAGAAAATAGAAAAATCATCATCAGAATAGCGTAACGATAATTGTTGCAGGCAAGGTCCATCAGTGCAGGCTAAAATTCATAAAAGTTTAAGGAAAAACAAGATATTTCCAAATAAATTCTCCAGCTGTTTATGAGTTACAAGGGAAATACAGTAGTTTTACAGTGGAGAGACTGGCAGACAGCAAGTGATCGAAGTTATCATCACTAGTAAAAAGACATGTTGACATCCTGTGCCTTCTGAAACGATCTGATGAGATGGGTGCATACCTCTGTGCTATTCTTCTCTCAAATCTGTAAGCTCAGTTCTAACTATGAGAAAACATCAGACAAACGGAAATGGAGGGATATTCTACTGATAGTTTTCTTCAAAAGTGTCAAGGTCATGAAAGGCAAGAAAATACTAATGAACTATCACAGGATCAGAGGAGATGAAGGATATATGATAATTAAATGAAATCTGATATCCTGGAACAGAAAAAGGACATTAGTGGAAAACCTGATGAAATCCAAATAAAGCCTATAGTTTCATTAATAGTATTGCACTAAATGTTAATTTCTTAGTGTTGATGATCATACAATGGTTATGTAAGATGTTAAAGAGAAACTGGGTGAGGTATATATGGGAACTCTGCACTATTTTCACATCTCTTCTGTAAGTCTAAAATTATCCCCAAATGTTTAAAAATAAAACTGATTCTTTTAAAATTCTGAAATTACTTAGATACGATTCTGAAACAAAGAAAGTACAGAAACTAGAATATGCCCAAGCAGCTCTAACCTTGCAATACGATATTGTAGAACTTTTCCGGGCACTTTTTCATACCCCTAAAATGTCCTTCAGAAATGTGTTATTTATATCACTCCATTCACCAAACACCACCATGATGTGAGTCAGTTAATGTGTATATGAAGTATATACAATACGTGTATATGAAAGCTGGACAAGGAGACTTTCTGTAGCATAAAGTAGTCATTAACAAAAACTTCATACGGAACATATTTCACCACAAGATAACTTTCTACACTCATGTGTCTCTTAAAGACAGAGATATATTCCAAGAAATGCATCCTTAGGTGATTTTGTCCTTGTGTCAACATCATAGAGTGTACACAAACATAGATGGTGTAGCCTACTGCACACCTAGGCTACGTGGTATAGCCTATTGCTCCTAGGCTACAAACCTGTACAGCATGTTACTGCAATGAAGACTGTAGGCAATTGTAACATAATGGTAAGCATTTGTGTATCTAAATGTACCTAAGTATAGAAAAGGTACAGTAAAAATATAATATAAAAGATAAAAAAAATGGTAACCTGTGTAGGGCACTGACCATGAATGGGGCTAGAAGTTGCTCTGGGTGAGTCAGGAGTGGGTGGTGAGTGAATGTAAAGGCCTAGGACATTACTATGTATTACTATAAACTGTATACCTAGGCTATGCTAAATTTATAAAAAATTTTTTCTTTCTTCAATAATAAATTAACCTTAGCTTACTGTAACATTTTTACTTTATAAACTTTAAAAATATTTTTAAACTTTTGACTCTTTTGTGGTAACAGTTTAAAACACAAACACGTCGTACAGCTGTACAGAAATAATTTCTTTCTTTATATCTTTATTCTATAAACTTTTCTATTTTTAAAGTTTTTTATTTTTATTTTTACTTTTAAAACATTTTTGTTAAAATCTAAGATATAAACACACACATTAGCCTAGGCCCACACAAGGTCAGGGACATCAAGACATCACCAGGTGATAGGAATTTCTCAGCTCAGTTACAATCTTATGGGACCACGTCGTCTATGCGATTTATCGTTGACCAGAACAGCATTATGAGGAGTATGACTAAAGTTTAATTTAACATATTAGTTAGGCTACTGAAATATGTAAACCTCCAAATAATTAATGACCATTCCAAATTGGAAGGCAGAATTCCTCAGAATTTGAATATGGAGCTGATGTTAAATGACATTGACATGAAAAGAGAAACAAAAATGAACACTTGTAAAACACAGAGTATATTTGTGTTTTCCACATATATACAAATATGTATATATTTTTATTCTTCCTAGTAAGTTGTTGCCTAGAATTTCCTGTTGACCAAAGTTTAAGTTCTACCTCTCTACACTTGAAAGAGACCTCTTTGGGCCAGCTTTGTAGTGTGGGCAATTTTTGTGCCTGTAATTATCAGACAACATACAATCTTGTGCATAAATCAGTGCTGCTGCAATTAGTTCATTTACCACTTGCGCCCTGGAGACAGGGGAAGCCACCCCTCCCTAACAGCTGGGGTGGAATTGCTGAAAGGGCTATCTGTCCCATTTTTTTTTTTTTTTAGACAGTCCAGGCCTCCCACCTCTGCCAGGTGTGTCTTCTTTTACAAGGATTAGGGGAGGGAGGAGCTTCTATCTAAAAATAGAAGATCCTCTAAATTGTAGGAATTGATTATGTTGGATGTAAAAAAAGTAAGATAATTATCCTGAGGTACTTGCAAGCAGTTTGGGTTTATTTTATCCTCCTATAAGCTCTTTAAACTCCACTTTGCTAAACTAATTAAAAAAAGAAAAAGAAAAGAAAACTGTCCCCACAACTTATAAACCCACTCTCTTCTTTCAAGGGGAACAAGAAAAGCTCACCTCTAATTATAGTGAAGGAATTATAAACAAATCTGTCTAATTCATTTGTTGTTTGTATGCCTGTTATTTGTATGGTTGCCTCAATTATACCCTCGTTTTTATTTTTGTTTGCACTGCCTCATTAGTATTTTCCCTGTAAAATTTTTTACTCCTGTATCTGAGACATAATTGTATTATAACAATCTGAAATTTTATTTGTTTATGTTGTTTCTCAATGATAAGATGATGTCTTCCTTTCATAGCACTCTAATTTTTTTAAAAAAGGGAATTGAATAGAAAAATGTTAGAAAATATACTGTCCCTAGAAGACCTGAGCTGGTGGATTAAAATTAAAATATACCATATCACATAACATTTGTACTTAAAATGTTGATGAAAACTAATTCTTCACTTGCTATGACCTATATCCTTTTGAAATAGGTATATAGTTTCTGAGTCATTAATCTGAAGCAATATTTCATAGGAGTTCATTCAGGTTCCTGATCTATATGAACTTTGTGAGCTTCTCATGATTATTTGATATAAAATGCAGGCGATGGACTCAGCAAGCCAAATTTTATATGAAGTTGGCCCCACATACCAGGTTTCAAGCACAGAAGTTGATTAAGGGAAGTCTATTTCACTGTTGTATTATTCTCTACAAAACTGAGTTTGAGTTTATATTCAGTGGTATCGTTGTATCAATTAATTTAACTGAATGTATCCTACTTAGAAAACTACCATTTTCAGAATTTGCAGCATATTAAAATGTCTCAATACATGTGTAGCTTAAGATCCATAATTTATTTTGTCCATAATGACTTAACAGAAATATATAATGGCTATTTTAGAGTTACAGGCTCTACTGTATAAATTTCATTATCTTTCTAGATTCAGTTTATTATTCCAGCAGAAACTTTCTTTTTCATTTTATAAGAATATAAAAATGTGATTAGTGAAATTAATTTCATAATATTGCTTGCTTTCTTTGTAGTAATCAAATATGATACACAGATTTAATTGTGATATCTGGGAATAGTATTATTGTCTTAGACATAGAGGTTTGTGCTCTAAAATTTTCCTTTTCCACAAAAAGTGGTAAAAGTGACTTCTGTAGGACACATTTTCAGCATTGTGCTTTTTAAATTCCCTTCTTGTAAGATTATGTTAACATCATAAAACCTTTAAAAAATTGAAGTCATTACAATAAATTTTTCCATAAAAGTATAATATCTAAAATTAGATTGCATTAATTCTTAGTGAACTATTAATATATACATACTTCTTTGATCTTGTATATTTTACCAAGTTAGGGGATTTTTTTTAAGCCTAATGATATGGATCTGAGAAGTCATTAATGAGAATGAAGTTTTAAGTATTTATCCTTTTAAAAGAAAACATCAGTTCTAGCATTGGCCGATTCTTCTGAGGTTCAAAAAGGACGACCTGTTAGTTCCTACCATTCTACTATACTTCTTCTAAACCTTTCTTGTAATCCTTACAGGTTCATGATTCAAAATTCTTTAACGAAGAACTATCCACATGTCTCCTGTACTTGTTAGATTGCCTAAAAGATAAATGAATCTGAAAACAATTCATGAAAAATTATAATTTGTAATCCTAACACCTTTTTATACGGTACATAACCTTCACTCATAGTCCAAGGGTCAGTATGTATTATAATTTTGTTTTACTTAAGCTTATAAAAACTCAGATAAAAATAACTGGGTATAAGTGTGGTTTCCTCTGTTTTCTAGTCTCAAAGGGGGGAATTTCTAGATTAGTTTTCTTTTTTCTTTCCCTGGGAAATATACAACTCTCTATGTTATGGCCATTAATGTTCAGTAATAAGTTAGTCCTCAAATACCAATAAGATGATGTGGGCTTGATGGAAGTTAAATGTCCCTAAATCCTATGAATTGATCTGCAGGAGCTGTTTTCCGCATGAGTGGTGGCTTCACCCAGGCAGACATCCGCAGAGCTGTGGAGGTCAGGGTGATGGAGGAGGAGTGGGCTTGGTGGCACATATGCACTCTATTCCTGACAGTGTCTTGCTTCGGCAAAGGGAAGTGAAGCGCGTATACCATGCTCAGTGGCATTTCCAAATGCAGCTCAGCTGGGGGCCCAGGCTTATTGCATCAATGGCACATACCGGGCAAAAAAGGAAATACATAATTTTATCAAAGTAGTAGATCACAATCTACCAGTCCTTCCCTCCCCCTTCAAAATCATCATCCCCACACACTAATAGCTCTAATAGATACAGACTTTATGCATATTTCAGTCACAGCAGTATTTCTAATGCATATGTGAAAGGGCCCTTAATTTATGTCTACCAACTGTGTGGTGCCCTTCTTTTTGGTAATGTCATCATCCTAATGGTGTTTCTATTATACTCAAAGGTAGCAAATGAGGCTTATTGCAAGAAGGTAATTGATTTTCACTGAGAGAAAATGTAAATAGCCATAAGAAATCCTATGAAAGATAAGTAGTTCAAAATTGCCAGAAAAAAAATGATTTGTATACATGACTTATTGGTGCAAGTATATAAAATGTTTCTTTTTACAACTTGATTCCCACAATAGCTGTATTTTGCATCATTTTATTTCAAATTGAAATAAAAATTGAAGAATTTTGATGATCTTGCTTTTACCAGTTTAACTGTGTGTATTATGAAAATTATCATCTTACGTGGAAGGGGGCTTCCTTCCACGTAAGATGTCAGTGTGTCTCTGTAACAGAAAACATGTAAGTAAAATTCCTACTATGGATACGTAAAAAATAAATAATTTGTCTTGGGCCTTTCTATAGTAAGGAAAGTATAATATCAGTATCAATAATGTATTCTTTAAAAATATGTAAGCCAAAATCTTGTTGAAGATTAACATAAATGTCAGCCCCATATTCAAGAAAAAAAGCAAAGCTCAGAATGTGTTTTATTATTATAAAGAAGGATTAGATAGAATCATGGGGCTTAAGGACTTAATTTGATGTGGATACAGTTGTAACCAATATTTTCTCTTCAAGTAAATACAATTCTGAAATTTATATTAGCAAGAGAATAACTGAAACAACATAGAATATCCAAGACAAAGAATTTGTTTGCTAAAATAGTGCCAATTTTTAAAATACATGGTAAAGAGCTTATAAAACTATATTTTTCCCTCCACAAGTGAAATAGGCATCTGCACACTGCTCTTTCAATAAGTACTACCTGCATCATCACTACTGTTTTCTGAATCTCTAAGGTTACTTTTCTCTAAAGAGCCACTTAACAAAAAAGCAGCATTTTAAGTAGAAAAGTCTCCTTTTTCTACTTGAATCTTTTTGTAATGGTAATTAAGAAACAGATTATACATTTTCCCACTCCACCTACTCCATTTTGCTTGTGATTTGAAATAGGCTTTTATTTCAATAATTGGAAAACATTTGAGAATATTTTTGAGTTCTTGCCTTAAAAGGTCACTTGGTTTAAAAAGAAAGATATCATTTGTGTTGATCTTTGGGTTGGCAGATGGAGAGATTTGATAAATTTTATTCCTGCAGGAGAATAGGAAATGGAACAGAAAAAGAATCCAAATTCCTTCTCACTGAAGGAAGTTTAGAGGCAACGATTCTTCCCTTTTAATTTCAGCATCATCTGATGTAAAATATTAACATCCATTTCATTCTTTATAATGTAATATTTGGCTAGAGGCAGGCCAGACTTAGCTTAGTTCAAATGGGGGTAAACTGAAAGCATGTTGACTTATTACACAGTGCTATGAACAAAATATACTCTTTAATATTTATTAGTCCCCAGCCAAGCCCTTTGGTTTGCTATGGTTTTAGATTGAGATGGGCAGGACTCCCTAATGAAACAGAGATATCATTAATCACATTCAGGACCATGTATATACAAAAATCCCATTTCATAGAAAGCCTCTGCTCAAAATAAGAAATTCAACTTTATGGGGAAAACAAAACCTTATATGTTTATTTCATTAGGAAGAAAACACCAAGTAGATTTATCACAGTGTGACTTTGCAGTTTCCACATTCTAAATTTTCTAGTTCATTTGAAAACTCAGGTATTTATTGTATTCTCTCTGAATTTCACTACCTTAGATTTATCGTGATGTGAGTAAATAATGAAAACAAGGAAGAGTTTAGAGGCTACTAAATAATTAATACATTCAGATATTAAATAACAGTAAAAATGCTACACAGGGCATCAATCACTCTATATAGTGTATTTGATAGGAAGTGTGTAGTGAGGAGAATTATACATGGTACTGGCATGTTCAGATATGGGTTTGAACACTTCAAGAAGACACTTGTTTGGTTACTGGTGAACTTAAAACCTTTTAGAACTATAAGACAAAGGTAAAACTGAACCACTAGAAAAATTGTTTGGATAATATACAAAAGTGTCTATATTTAAAACAATTTCATAGTTTATGTGTTTGTAATAAGGAAGTTTATTTTATTTTGAGAAGGTTTTAGGAACTAAAAGTTATTTTAACAACTTTTATCTGTATTGGAAAAGATAGCTTTTTTATATGTCATTTATGGTATCCCAAATCCGAGGTAATGGATATTCCACTTTACAGATACATATCATTGCATTATTGATTTTTATACTAATTCTCTCCTTTGGATTATAAGGAAATAAACAATGGTGTCTCCCAGATATACCTTTCCAAATCTTGAATGTAATCATGGGTGCAATTTTATTTAAGATTGAGATGAGAATATCGTTAGCAGTATGTAACTATGGTTTAGTCACAAATCCTGGAAACTTTAATTCAGGTGCATTGTGGGCATATAAAATTTGAGTTCAAATGCTTTTAAGAAGTCATGCCATTTTGTCGTTTGACACTAATTTTCAACCCAGCATGTCTTAGCAATGACTGAAATTAGTTCCAAGTGAATTACAGCTAAGCTATTTTCTACCATCTACAAGAAATTTTTTATGCCAACTGAGTCAAAAGAGGTTTTTGAAATTTTCTTCAGCATATATTATAGTATGGAGATCATCAGTGTAATTGAGTATCCTGATTGTACACACAATTAAGATGTCACTGAGTTGCTTTTTTTGCTAATATTATCCAACCCCAATTATATTCGTATTGGTCAGAAAAAACATTACTTGCAATTCTGTGCTTTCTTTCTAAGTCATCAACAAGTGTTATTTCGGTGGGGTAGATACTATAGATTCTGACCCATTGGAAATTGGGCTAAAACCTTTCCCTCATGAAAAAAATTACCATTAAATGTCTCATCTATCTGCCAAGTTAAAAAAGTGATGTGTATCACAACTCAACCTTTGTGCCCTTAGCATATAGTGAAGACTTGGGCTTTTATGAGAGTTGGAAACAGAGTATTTAGGCAACCTGAATATGAACAGAGATCATTTGACCATAAGGAAGGAAATAGAAATTTCTAGGCCTTAAATAAAATTGACTTAAACACATGAAGGGTAGCTTTTATGGACTTCTTTGAATATTTTAAATCTTCAAGTCATTTTCCTTAGTCATCAAAACTAGAAAGATTCATGGTATATAAATATTCATTTTGACCTACGTATTTCATAAAGGTTATAAATTATGTTGGTTTAGTTAGCATTCATGTAATAGTAACTACATGATGATGGAAAATTTAGGATGTAATCAAATTGAAGATACTGAATCCGACCTGTAGGGATCCAAATAATAGTTAATTGCATGGTATTGCATTGCTGTAGAAAAAATTCAAGGGCAACTTCATAGATAGGTTTGCTGTGCTTTAAGGATTGAACATAACAAATCATAGAAAATGAATTAAAATTCCTAAAAATAACTTTTTCTTGAGTAATATTTTTCCCATCAAAAAGTCTAGAGTCTCCTAATTTTGTGAAAAGTTCAACATTTATATATGAAGATAGTCTTCCTTTAACATTTAAAATCCTCCATCGTGATAATTTACATGCTTTAAAACTATACCAATAAAGTAGTTGAAGTAAATAAGTAATAAAAAGCACATCAAAGTAGTTATGATGAGACAGCCAGATGGCAGAGAATTGCAGTACTTGTTGTAATTTTATCAAAATTACTATTGTCATGGCATGTTAGTTTTCATAAGAATTTGTACAGTCACTGATCTCATACAGACAAATTAATTTCAGGTTCTCTCGTGTGTAGTCACATAACAGCTATACTTGAGCACGCACAAAAGAAAATTAAATAATCATAGTCACATAAACTTGAAAAGCAGCACAATATCTTAAGTTTACTATTCCATAACGTCTTGGGATCAGTGATCATATCTGTTATGTTAGACTCAAATTGATCTACAGTGGAACAGCCATTATGTAGTTTCTGCTATGTTTAGTCTTTATTAGACAAAGGTACTGTGTCATGTATTCTATTAGTGAAGAATTGTTATTAAGGCAGTAATATTGTAAGTTCTACATTTATGGCTTTTCTTCAAGTTTCATTCTTTTATCTCTTTTTGTCTAAAGGGATAACAGAGCTTTTTATGCTTCCTTTTAAAGATAAATACAGATATGAGTACTCAATGATTAATGAGCTTAAGTGATATTTGAATTAAGAATGATTATTACAGGGTTTCAAATGTTCTCTTTCCTTTTTTTTGTCAAAAATTATGAAAAGAAAACATGGCACTTTGTACATTTTACATAACTCTGTTGTTTGTATTCAGCCAACAAGTTTCTATTCTAAAGACTTATTCTTGAAGTCATTTATTTTTATTGTCTCATCCCATAGCCCAAGTTCTTTCAACCACACTATTTTCCACCATGTATCATATTGGCTGCATCATTAATACACACTAGGCCTCAGTTTCCTCATCTGTGATATGAATGTTTTGTGCTGTGTTTATTGCATAGACACAGGAGGTTGTGATGAGAACTTAATGCTCATTAAAGTAACTTCTAGTTTCTATGACCTTCAAATTAAAAAGATAAACATTTTCACTACCTATTCCAATGATCTCAAACAACCTATTTAAGCAAGTATAAAATATATATTACCAGGCAAATTATAGCAGTAATAAAGATCTCAGAAACAGTCACATTAAATATATTAATTATTTATTATCTCTTCCACCAAAAAAATTCAATATTCAATTTCTATACTTTTGCCCCTAAAAAGAAAGAGTTGCTTAGTTCATTGAATTTTACTTATCTGTGCCCAGGGGCTTTGTGGTCTTAAATGTATATATAGCTTTTATATCATAATACTGTTTTTATATTAATAGTAATGAATGTTTCAAGAATTTCCAATATGTAGAATTTAATTCTTGAAATATATAAACTGTAGGTATGGTTTTCATGTAGAAAAAAGTTATGTATTTTAAAATGCTTAAGGCTTTTTAATTTGAGTTAGCACTTGTTCTACTCTCTCTTTCTCAGTAGATGAGATGGGAGCTTTAACATCTCTTTCTCTTTTGGAAAAGGTTGAAACAGGAGTGCCCATGGAAGCAAAGCTTTTTATATGTTCTATGATAGTTTTAAATACTACTTTTCTCTTTAAGATACTGATTATGTTAATTTTCAAATGCTTTGGTTGAAATTACTATAGATAAGCTAGTTCATAAGCAGAATTATGGAACCTTAACTATGGTAAAATGCCTCTGAGTTATATTACTAAGTTATAGCTCAAAAATTAAGTGACATACTAGGAGTTCATAAAAAAAGTTAATGGAAATAGAGACAAAGATAGTCATTGCAGCATTATTAAAGATAATAAAGAAACAAGGTGTCTGGCAATGGGAGCTTTGCTAAGTAAATTACATTTCATCTATGCAACAAAATATTATGAAACATCAAATATTTTTCCAAATAGTTTTTAATGACATAAGAACTTGCTTATGCTATAATTTTAATTGATAATAATAGAATACAAAATATATGTCATCAAAATATATTTTAAAAAGTCTAGAAATTATCATTTTGAAAAGACAGAAGGAAAACTTGCCATGCTGTTAAAGCAAAAATCTTGCCATATCTGTGGGTGCTGGGACTATGGTTATTCTTAACTACTTCTTTACATTTTTTTCTATATTTTTCTAGTATTTTATAATAAACATGTAAGTTTTTTCATTAATACAGGGAAATAGAATAAGTGGAAAAAAGAACAACACATATAAGAATTTAAAATATCATATATAATTTCAACCCAGTATAATTATTTTTATTTTCAAATACTAGGTAGTACTTTCTGTATTATAATTTTTATTTTTACAGGTCTTTATTCCTTACGATTGTAAGTTTGAGTTCAGGAACTATATCCTTTGTTCCTAACATTACAACTGTAAATAATAGTTGCTTAATAGATTTTTACTGAATGGATGAATGATATTCCATGAGAATATATCTTATTACCTAGTTACAAATGATGTGCCTACTACTTCTGTTCTGCCTTTTCTACTTACCATTGTGCATAATGCTTTTACATGACCTTACATAAACTTCATAATGATAATTTTAATGTTATAATCTTCAATGGGATTAAAAAAAATTCATTCATTATCCTAGAAATGGATATTTAGGTTATTTCTTATTCTCATCGTTATGGACAAAATTTCACTGAATGTTCTCACTCATGTACCATCATGCTGCTTTTAAACTATGTCTTAGAATAAACTCCTAGGACTTCACTCACTTTTCAAAAGGTATGATCCTATTTATAATACTTGTTATATATTGTCCTATTGTTTTAGATAGGATTGTACCTACTGGTAATACAACCAGCAATAAGTGAACATATTGATTTTCTTCCCAAATACATCTGAATTGAGTATCTTAAGTTTAGATCTTTTTGTTAGAGTTGGTGGACATTTTTTAAAAAGTTGCCTTAATTTGCATTTGTTTGATTATAACTTTCCATATATCTGTTTTTCAATTGAATTTTTCTGTGAATTGTCTATTTCCTGTGCTCATTTGGAGTTTCTGAAATTTTTCAAAATACATTTGAATACTCTGATTATATGTTAAAGTGATAAACCCTTTGTATGTTATATATGATACAAACTTTTTTTCCAATGTGTTTGTCCTTAAATTTTGTCATTTTTCAATATATAATAATTCTATAATTTATGTCTTTTAATCCACTGATCTTTTCACATGTAATTGTTTTGCTTCTGAAAATGAGCAGCATGTGTCAATATAATATAATGACATACATTGTCAACCTTGTACAAATATGAGTCATTTGTATATAATTCATTATTATAAAGTATGTAATTATATGTTCCTAGATTAGATATCTCTTTGGATTTTCTCTTTCTGTGTTTCCTCTTTTTTCCTCCCTTGCCTTCCCTTCTGCTCTTACTTTCCTTGCACTTACTAAGTGTCTTCCTCGTTGTTCCTTGTTCTACCACGAACCTTTGATTGCCCATGATGGAATTGAGACAGCAGCCAATTACTATATTGTACTGCTATTCGTATCCTACTGTGATCTGTTGGTTTAAATGTCTGAAAAGCCTCGAGCCTTTGTTTTAATGAGAAATCAATTTATGTATTATACATATACGCATACACGTGGATGTATGCATGTGTTTTATTTTGAGGGAAAACACACAATTTTAATGTGTTGTTATCTAATGATAACTTCTTTGTCCATAATTATAAACTAAGGCAGGGGCTTGCCATGCTTCTGGACAGCTGGACATGAAGCTAAAGACTAGATTGCCTCCCTGTCATGCAATTACCTCCATTCTTGGGACCAAGTCTACTGTTTATTGATCTTGATCCTTCTTTAAAATGGAGCCTTTGCTGTGTTGCACTGATGAGCTAATGCTATTTTGGATTCTCACACTCTGAGTGACTCTAGGAACCTCCTCTTAGCTCATTGAAAGGTTGTCATGATGGATGAGTGATTGTCAAAACCTACAAAAGTCAGTGTCTACTTTTTAGGACATCATTCGTCTAATACCTCATCTAGTCATTTTTGAGCTCCCGTCATGGGTCTAGCACCAGTCCAAATAAAGTTAGGAAAAAACATATTTCCTGCCCTTAAGGTTCTGATAATCTAGTTGGGGAGACAATATATGTGTGTGTGTATGTATTGAAAAAATTTGTATTGATAAAGAATATATATTGACATATATATTTAAAAGGAATCAAAAGAACATTAGATGAATTAGTTATTAAATAAACAAAAAAGACTGTAAAGGTACAGATCTATATGCTATAGAATTTAACATTAGGGGAAACAGTCTAGAAACAAGGTAGTATCAGTTAGAGAAGGTGTTCTGTGTTGAACTGTGTCCCCAAAAAGATATGTTGAAGTCCTAACTCCCAATGCCATGAATGCAAACTTATTTGGAAATAGAGTCTTTGCAGGTGTCATCAATTTAAGACGAGGTTATGATACAATATGACTGGTGTCCTTTTAAGAAGGGGAAAAGAGGAATACAGACACACAAAGGGAGTATGCTATCATATTATGTGTTGATGGAGACAGAGATTTAAGTGCTACAGCTGCAAGTCAAGAAACACCAAGAATTGTTGGCAAACCACTATAAGCTAGGAAGAGGCAAGAAAGAATCTCTCCTACAAATTTCAGAAGGACTATGGTCTGGCTGACAGCTTGATTTCAGACTTCTAGCCTCTAGAGCTGTGAAATATCAAATTTCTGTTGTTTTAAGCTACCTGGAAGATATGAGACGGTGCTCTGAATGACATGTGGGATTAAGGTTGACAAAGAAAGGGAGCTCCGTGTGGAGGAACTTCATTGGCAAGGGAACGAGTGAATGAATATATAGCGACTGCAACAAAACTGGAGTGATTATCTCTGAGACTAATGCAAAATAAATTGAGGTGGATAAAGTAGATCCTACTGATAGAAGGCTTTTAATAACATAGAGCAGAATTGATCTGTTTTATGCCCTCACTCATACAATCAATGTTTACTCATTATTTATTATATACCTATTTAGTAACAGGGAGCCATTTGGTTCCCAAGCAGAGTTATTTAAGAGGAAGGTATTTTCTATGCTTTTATTTTTCTTATCCTCATCACCAAATTTTTAAAATTAATTATTTTAAATAAGTAATATACTCATGTGGTTCAAAAAATCAAAGTCTCAAACAGGTATATAATAACAAGTTTCCTTCCTACCACTGCTCCCTACGTTCCGTATGAGACCACTCCTACACCCACCAAGAAATCACTCTTATTAGTTACCTGTAGATCTTTCTGGGGTTTTTTTAATGTATGTATGGGGAAATGTGAATACTACCCCATTCATTCCCTTTACACAAGTGGTAACAAGCCATATATTGTTTGTACCGTGCTTTTTCCACTTAACAACATGTTTGAGATTTTTCTGTATCAGTACACAAAATGTGTCCCTCCGTTTCTATTTTTTGATGTGTATTGTTCCATTTTGTGGAATAATCAAGCAATTTATTTAAGTTGCTTTCTATTGGTGGACATAGATGTTGTTTCCATTCCTTTGCTTTTAAAATCAAAGCTGCAATGATTATTAACCTTGTACTTTGTTCATTGCACATGTATGAATATATCAGGATACAGTTTTAAAAGTCTATGAAATAAGGAAAAGGGTATGTATGCATGAAATTTTTATAGATATTGCCAAATTATTTTCCAAAGAGATTGTACAATTAACATGTTCTCTGGTAACATTTGAAAGTGCCTGTTTCATGCATAGCTTTGATAATACAAAATATATCAAACTTTGAACCTTTGCCAATTGGCAAGGTAACAAACTGGTCTGTCCTTATAATTTTAATTTGCAATTCTGTTATTTTAAGTGAATTGGAACATTTTTCATATGTGTAAATTTTATTTCCCTTTCTGTGAACTCAATATCTTTGCCCATTTTTCTGTTAGGATTTAGTATTTTTTTTAAACTAATTTGTAAGAGTTTTTTATATATTGGGAAATCAGCTGTTCGTATTTTGAGTTATAAATATTTCCTGAATTGTAGTTTTTCTTTTGACTTTACTTGTGGTGGATTTTTCCATGCAAAAATTTACTTGCATTTTGTGTGAGAGTTAGAAAGACTTTCCCTACTTCAAAATTATACAATACTTCCATAGATATTTTCAAGATGTACATTTAAAGTGCTGAAAATGGGGAAAGAGAAGTGGCCAAAGATCACCTCTAAATTTTTTAGTTTGGGAGTCTAGATTGGGAATAGAGTTGATTTAATAACTAGAGACAAACATCTCTATTTTTCAATGTGTTTCTTAGTGTCATTATAGGTACTGGTTTTGTTTTTCTGGAATTTTCTAGAGCAGTAGAGGTAAGGAAGCTATATTTATAAGAACAAGAAATCAGCACTGGGAAATATCACTGACAATTAGTTTTAAAATAGTTATCTAAAGGGTCTGTGATGTTGCCTGGTTTTGGGGGTTGGGAGAATGAGAACTCTTGTCAACCAGAGGAGCTGATTTATTTATTGATGGTTCAGACATAGATTTCATTTCTCATATTTTGATCTTTCATTTATTCAACTGACAATACTTATTGAGCACCAATTGTTTACAAGATGTTATTTATCAGTGTTGTGGCTCCAGCAACAAACAAGGTCCATGTCCTCACATAATTTGCATTGTAGTTGGGGAGTAAAAACTTAACATGCTCACAGAATGTGGTATGTTCTATGAAGGGGTTAAAAGGAAGATGGAACCAAGAGTAACTAGAGGTGAGGGCTGCTTAGACAGCACAGTCAGGGAAAGTTTCTCTGAGAAGGTGAGATTTGAGCTGAGGAATTGTTGGTGATACAAAGACAGACTAGGGTTGGGAGCCAGAGGGGGAGGGTAGGAGTGAAAGTGTGTTCTGGGTAGAGAGATTAACAAAGAGCCTGAGGCAAGAAAGAGCCTGATTTGTTCTAAACAGAAAAGCAGGTTTGGCAGGAGCAGAAAGAGCTAGAGGGAAAGCAGTAGAGCTGAGGATGGAGATCTGAGCCTTGTGGCAGAGTCTGGATTTGATTTTTAGAGCAGAGAAAACAGTGAGGTATGTAACTGGGATGTGACATGATCCAATTTTAATTTTTAAAAGATCATGCCAGGTATGCTATTATACCTTGTGAGAAATGTTGTAAAAAAGGATTTGACTGAAAAAAAATCTGAAAGCACTTCTTGTAGACATTTTCTTTTTTGCCACCATTTCTGGTAACTTTGAACATTCTTCACCCTCTACCCCCACTCCTCCTACGCACGTTAACCATGGTACTCTTTATTACAGCATCGTATTTACTTTTCTTAGTATTTATCTTAGTCTGTAAACATATCATATATTTTATACTATTAGTTCTTTAAATTTCTCACCTTAAAGGAATTTTTTTATATTTAATTCCATTATGTAGTATGTAATTTTTTTAAATTTCAGAATATTATGAGGGTACAAATGTTTTGGTTATATAAATTGCTTTTGTACTGTTTGAGTCAAAGTTATAAATGTGCTCCGCAGACTTTGGACATGCATTTGTTCTGCCCCATTTCAGCTGTGATTTTTCAAGTCTTTCCATCTCTGAGAATGCGCTGAGTAACAAGAATGATAACAGTGCCTACCATTTATTGAGAGCCTTCTGTATATCTAAGCTATTATATCTATCAAGCCTTTTATGCAAAAACTTGCAAAACTCAATGAGGCTGTGTTATTGTAACTCTTGTTTTATAGATGAGGAAACAGATTGGGAGAGGTTATATAAATCTCTAAGGTCACAAAACAGGACCAAGTCAGGCCAAGTCAGGACTCAAACCCAGCTCTATCTACCCATGATTTTGCCCTCTAGAGATCTCCCTTCCCATCCGTCTCATATTCCACCTCTTATATTTCTTCCTTCCCTGACCTCACCTTGCACTGTACCCTCATTGTAACCTTTGGTTCCCCAATCTCATCCTTATCCATTTCAGTATGGCCTTCCTTGGTTCCCTTACCTGTAAAAACCACACCAGTCAGACAGCTAATACAAAAGTTCCTTTGCCGACATTTAGAATTCTCTAGCCCCTTCATTTTTCTCTTTCCTCTGTCTAATTTCTCCCTAAGTCCTGAATTGTGAGGATGCGGGAAAAAGACACAAAATTGTGCTAAATATCTCCCATCACAAGTTCGTGCTGTCTAATCTCATCAGAGCATGCCTCAGGAAAATGTTCTTCACTTCTCATGGTCTTCTTAACAAATTTCTCCCAGGATATTTTGCAAGCCTTTTTCTCAGTTCTCAATTCTCCAGTTCTAGACCTTTCTGTTGAATTGTTGCTACTATAGTTACTACCCCTCTGTGAGCCTCAGTTTCCTCATCTGTAACACAGAGACAGAGATGAGGAACTCACAGGGTTTTTGCAAATATAAATGGAGGGTATCTGGCACTTAGGAGCTTAATGTTCTCTGGATCTGAGCTAAATCCCAATGATCTTGCCTTATGTTTTCTCTTTTACAGAAATTGACACCTTCTCTTCCATATCAAATTTAAAAACATGAAAATATGTTTTCTAGCTTGCTTAAAAATATTCCAAAATGTTAATCACCATGTGTTGTGAGTCTGTTTAAAAAAAACTTTGTTTCCCCAATGCCCTTTGATTAATTTATATGATTAAATGATAGATATCAGAGTTGTTGAACATTTGCTAGCTAAATATTAACAAAAATTTTCACATAGTTGGTAGTGAACTTGAAAATGAGAATCATGATTTAGTGTATTCAGCTAATTGTGCATTTCTTCATTTGGATATACATATTTTGGTAAGGTTTTGGTTTAGGTATGACAGTTGTTAAACCAAGCTACAAAATATCTGGTTTTGAAACTACTTTGCAGTGGCCTAAGGAAACAAAACGAAACTACAAACAAACAAACAAAAACCAAAGTATCTGCAATTAAAAGAGACCTTAGAATCTCTGTATCACAAAATATCAAACCAAAATTGTCACAAATAATGAAGCATATCCTATCTTATGCTTACACAAAAATATTTTAATGATAACAACTTAGAACAGAAAGGTTCTTTTTTCCCCCCCATTAACAAATAAAATAACTATAATTGACAAATAACATGGGGGTTAGGGATGCCAATCCCCTGCACAGTCAAAAATCTGTGTGTAACTTTTCACTTCCTCAAAACTTAACTATTAGTAGCCTACTTTTGACCAGAAACCTCACTGATAACATAAATAATTAACACATATTTTTTTTTCTCTTTTATTGGGGGAAAACTACAAAGCATTTACAGTATAATGTTTACAGTCACAATTTATAGTGAGCTGATCTCCCAAAATATATTACCACTCAAGTTGACCTATCTTGTTACATTCAAAAGTCTACTCTGTCAAAGTAGTCCATAGAGTACATACATAGTGCTCCAACTGTATCTACGTACAACCAACACTCAAGTGTATAAGTAAATGATTTTCAGTGAATTTACCAAGGTGTACAGTTACTTTTTCATTCCATCTATTATAGTTTTCATCTCCACCATTCCTATTTTGGTTCATTTTATAATTTATATCTCTTTATTGATATTATCTACTTGGTGAGACATTCTGATGTCCTTTAATTCTTTGTCTATAGTTTCCTTTAGTTCTTTGAGCATATTTTAGAGAGTTGATTTAAATTCTTTGTCTAGTATGTCCAATGTCTAGGCTTCCTTGTGGAGAGTTTCTATTACTCTTTTTTCTCTGTGAATAGCCATACATTCTTGTTTATTTACCTAATAATTTTCTGTTAAAAACTAGACATTTTAAATACCACAATGTTTCAACTATGAAAATGAGAATCCACCCTCAAAGAATTTGTTGTTGCTGCCTATTGTAAGTTCTCGTTGTTTGCTTGCTTATTGACTTTCTTAAACTATTTTTTTAAAGTCTATATTTTTTTGTTGTGTGTGGTAACTGATATCTATGTTTCATTAACTTAGTGGTCAGCTAGTCTTTTGGTAGTTTCCTTAAATACCTGGAGTTGTAAGAAGAAAAACAATAAGAAAAAAAGTTCTGCCGTAACCTTCACTTCCTGCTTGCACAGAACTTGAAGGTCAGCCAGAAGTAGAAGCTTAGAGTATTCTCATGTTTTTTCTCTGCAGCCAGCTCTAAGCATGCATGTGGCCTTCTCAATTGCCTGGTATACATGGAGGCTTTATAAAGCCCTTATTTTCCCATGTGCTTCCTTTCCCCACCTCTGCTTTCCCAGGATTTTTAGTCCTTCTAATTGTTATCCTGACTGTTCTCTCTTAACCCAGGCTTCTCCAGACAATACTTTTGCCTTTAGGTGCTTTTGGAAAAAATTAGTCAGGAAGCCACCCCAGCCCTTGGGACCACTCTGATTCAGGCAAAACAAAGGCAAGAATTTACACTGGTCCTTGGAAGAGCTTCCAGACATGTTGAAACCCACCACCACAATTCTTTCAGAATAAGGTTTGTTTTGCTCCCTTTGGCCTTAGTAACATGAACCAGGAATGTGGGCTTCTGTCCTCACTGTCACTGCCAATCTGGGATGGGGAGGATGGTAGGTAGGCAATTTAAAATGCAGCTGCTTCTTTCTTCACCAGGCTTTCCACTGTTTCTTTTATGTTTTCCAGTAGATTCCAGATTTCTGCCAAAATTGTTTCTGACATTTTTGGCCAGTTCATTAGTTGATTTTGAGGGATAGAGCCCTGGAGTTCTCAACTTTGCCATTTTCAGTGACATCCTCTGCCTTATTTTTTGTATTTTTTTTTTCTCCACCTCATGCACTGTCCTGGGATTAGATTCTTCTTCCAGTGGAGTAATGAGATATGGAGTTTCAAGTTTCATGTTTGGGCATAGGGAAAGGAGTGAAGATTGCCCTGGACCATAGCCCCAGTCTACATCCAATCTAGAGAATAGGAGCCCAGCTCACTATAAATGCATTAGGGTGGAACAAAACCCAGGAACCCCAGGATTCTTCTTCCAACTTTGTTGACTGTGCTTATCTCCCCTGAAAACCTCATGGGAGGTGGCAGTTGGCTGAAGACAGGGTTTGGATGGTTTTACTCTTACTTGCCATCATTAATACACCAGGGATATGGAATGACCCTTTCCGTGATACAGCAGTCTACAGTTTACCTCGATGTCCATGATCTTCTTCTACCTTCAAAATGCTACTGTTATGTCAAACAGAGGAGGAAATGCAGACTCAGGAAGCACAAGCAACATTCCCAAGCCTCTGATGGGTGAATTTTTGGGCCAGAACACCTCCACAAACAATGAATTGCCCTGAGCTCCTCCCATTGTCCCTGACCTCCACTGCATGTACCCATGGAACTCCAGCTTCCTCTCCAGAAACCCTGGAAGTCTCTTCAAAGAGTGGACACCTTCCCCACCAGCAATGTGCCATACATCATCAATAGACTAGCTGATAGGTCAACCAGAAGCTTAAATGCCCTTCAGGGACATTTTCTCCTAGCTAGACATTGAGGGGACAAGAACAGGAAAGAGGTTTGACAAGCCCCAGAGACTTTGGGTTTCCTTTTTTTATTGCTTCTTATGTGGGGAGGTGTTTCTTGTCCCCTCCACACCCAGGTTTCCTTCCACAGTCATCACTCCCCTTGACTTACATCTCCCTGAGACTGTGGTGCCTGGAATGAAGCACAACACTCATGTCCAGGCTGCCCTGTACAAGACCACAGACAAGGGCTTCTCTTAAAGCCACATCCCACTGACCTAACATTTTTCTCATAGAGTAGGTCTTTCCACACTTTCTGAAGCCAGATGGCCCCCATCAAAGTCCTCAAGAGTTTTCCCTCATGGATTTTATCTCAAGAGATTTGTCCAGGTTGGCAAGATTATTTTAGATTTTGACTCTATCTTAAATGGTTTTGCACCATGTTATCTGCAGGCTTGATGAATCCTCTTGCTATGGTAAACATGCTAATCAAGACTTGGCCTGGGACAGAGCCTGTGGCATACCACCAGAGACTCCCCTCCAGGCTAACAATGATCCTATAGTTAGTACCCAAAGGATATGCATATGGGGCATTCTAAAGACTAAAATGTGCTGGGACTAGAGCAAAGCTGCTTTGATTTCACTTTTTTGGTCAGTCTATCTTTTAATAAAGACCAGAACAGCCTGCTCTAAAAAATTATTAGTGGGGCTAAAGGGATTGTTCATTCAAAGCATATTAAAACCATATGTAGCTGCATGCATTCTAAGTCAGAATAAACTGCAATGCCCTGCTGATTTCCCTTGCGTCATGTCACCAGCTCACAACAAGGGGAAGCCATGTGGTGCTGTGCTAATTACCGGGACCATATGCTGTGGGAAAATCAGGAAGTGCGATTAAAAACGCCTCTTGTGCTACTGCTTGAGCTTATGAGATTCTCTTCTTCCAGGATTGCAATTTGATATTTGTTGATATTTGAATAATGAGGCTGTCCACACATATTTTTAGATTTTAGATTTCCCTTTCACCATGCAGTCTTCAAGCACACTGGTTGAGCCTTGTGCTGGGTCTGAGGAGGGATCCCCCCATCTGCCACATGCAGCTCTGGCTCTTGAGGCCCTTCCTGCAGTGTGAATTCCCCAAATGGTTGACAAATATCAAACACACTCGTTTCATATCTACTGGGTTAGCAAATATCTATGGTGCATCTGCTAGGCACAGGCACTGTCTCATGTTCAACAATCTTGTAAATAAGTTTTGTGACCACTGTGTTTCTAGGAGACCTTGAGTTTATAAGTCTTCCTTACTTTCCATGTTCTTTCCCTGCACTCTGCACTCTTTTTCACAAGAAGATTTAGTTTCAAAATTGGCAAAGGATTCACCAAAGATGTTCCTATGGAGTTTCCCATGGAAACTTGGAATGACAGGCAAAGTGACTTTACAGCAACACTGGACACACTGGCCTTGCAGCCAAGAACACCATTACTACACTGGGACATGGCCAGGCCAGATGCCAGAGACTATCCCAGACACCTTCCTTAATTGCTACCATTAATGGTAGCAATGAGCAACTGAGGGAGCTGTGGTACCTGAGACTTATAGAAGATAAATAAAGGGGCCCAGGCCACTTAGGTGGGCAGGTGGCATCCAGTTGAGCATGTCTGTGCACACTTCCCCCTGTGCTGCCCATGTTTTTGTTGAGCTAGACTCATAATGACCTTCAGCTTCCCAACTTGAGGCACATCACATAAAAGCACAGGATACAACCCAGCTACAGGCCCATGTGCAAGGAGAAGCATGGCCTCTCTAGATGCTGGGAGGCTTTGATCTAGGGTAGCTCTCATCCATGCTCTGCACAGTGGGCCCCCTGCGTGCAGCTGACCTGTGCTTCCTCACCCACCCGCCATCATAGGCACCAGAGCATGAGCTATCTAGGTCGCTCTCTTTGCAGCACTTGCCCACTAATTCCCAGCCCCTGGTACCACAGCCAGTCCTATCCTCCTTCCAG
The DNA here is from genome assembly GCA_963574885.1 of Lepilemur ruficaudatus. Lineage (NCBI taxonomy): Eukaryota > Metazoa > Chordata > Mammalia > Primates > Lepilemuridae > Lepilemur > Lepilemur ruficaudatus. The sequence goes on from CAUYRT010020357.1 coordinate 59,750, forward strand.
GCATGACCCAAGGGCCACATGCTCTGAGTCCCTGGACTCCCGCTCCTGCCTTCAGGTCCATACTGTGCCCTACAGGGTTTCCTATCACAGTGGGTAGGTGGGTTAATTTTATGTCAACTTGGCTGGGCCACAGTACCCAAATATTTGGTCAAACACCAGTCTATATGTTGCTGTGAAAGTAATTTTTAGATGAGATTAGCCCTTAAATCAGCATATTTTGAGTAAGGCAGACATCCCTCCTCCATATGGTGGGCCTCATCCCATCAGTGGAAGGTCATAAAAGCAGAAGACTGAGGTCCCCCAAAGAAGAGGGAATTCTTCCTCTAGACTGTCTTGGACTCAAAACTTGACTGTAACATCAACTCCTGTGTCTCTACCTTGCTGCCCTGCCCTGCAAATTTCAAACTTGTCAGCTTCCACAACGACGTGAGCCAATTTCTTAAAATAAATCTCTCTACACACACACATACACAAACTCATTCATACATTCATACAGTCTCCTACACATTCTCACACACCTACTCTCATTCACCCACTGACTGTCGTACACACACCCACTCACTCTCACACAAAAACACACAACAATGAACACAAACACATGCACCATCTCAGATGTGAGTGCACGCGTGCATACACACACACACACACACACACACACACACACACGCTCACAGACGCCTGGGCCCTCCTCCCTCATTCCCCAGGGAGGAGGATCCTGCCTGTAGGGCTGATGGGTGGCTCCAGTTGTAACAGACAGAATGGCCTGGGAAAAAAAGGCAAAAATATTTTGTTTCTTTGGAGAACTGAATCCTGCGTCCCTGCCTCAGGCCAGTGGTGGGGAGGAGCAGGGACAGGCCTTTTGTTCTTATCCCAGGTGGCACCAACACCCCAGATGGGCGGCTGGCAGAGCTCACAGGCTTTGTCTTTGGCAGAGATGGGACTATTAGAATCTAAGTAAACCACAGTAGTTGCCTGAAGCTGAGAACACTTCCTTTAAAAGCTCTGTATTTCTGCCTATGTTCAGGAAAAATCTGGATTTTGAGATGATAGCCTGCTTTTTCCTCCCTTTGCCGGCAAAGGTAACATACAGCTCTTTCCTCCTCCCCAAAGACACTTGTCCTCATTCTGATTTGGCCTCGTGGACAAGTGCTGAGTTTTCCGTAACACAGACACCTCAGAGCCTGGAGCAGAAAGACCAAGTCTTGTTCGGAAGCGCTCCGCAATCCTCTTCCCCCAGGCACAGAAGCCCCTTCCTGGTGCAGCTGAGGCTGCCCCTCCTGTCCCCTCACAACACCAGGCGTGGGGACAAGCTGACCCACATGCAGCGCTGTCCTCAGTTTCTTGCATCCAAGGACAGAGTCTTCCCCTCCCTCTGACGGTGGCTCACTCAACAGCGCCCTCTAGTCTAGTTCCCTCAAGCGGCTCTGAGAAAAGGGGCTGGGAGCCCTTCCCAAAATCCCCGATGCCAGCTGTGGGATGTGAGCAGTCAGGGCCTGATAGCGGTGTCTTGGCCCCGCTGCAGAAGGTCACAGACACAGCCTCAGGGGCACCCTTGCCTCAGGGCCACAGCTCCCTTTGTGAGAACAATGAAATTGTTCTCACTTTTCACTGGATCCTCGCATGAAAGCTGTGTTGTTTACATAAAAAGAAACTGAAAGATGTCAACCTAAAATAACCAAAAGGGTCAGAATCTAGTTTAAAGAGAGTTCACAAAGAGAGAAGTTTGAAGGATAAACCACTCGGGAAGCAGATTCCAAAGAATGGAAGTCAGTGTTCCAGAGTGTAGAAGTTTGGGAACGCCTCCAAACACAAAGTTTAGCGAAGCCTGACAGAATTTCATCATCTTTCAGTGTAAGGCTTAATGCACAGTTACAAATACCTGGTTAGTCCAAGTGGTCTTTTTCTTTCAGGAAAGGTATACTTAACATTCCCTCTTAAAGATGTAACTGTCATGGGATTTGGGGTGCCACCGGTCTGAGTTAGTGCAGTTAATTCAGAGCAAAGACGAGTGATTGGAAGGGGAGAGGTCTGTCTGTCTCTGGTCTGTCCTGGTCATTTACAGAACAAGAACAATGAGGAACAGAGTTAATCTATAGTCTAAGAAACAGAATTACAAACACACTATGTGCCTCAGTCTCCAGGGCTTAGCTTCCTTCTGGGCTTAATAAATTTTGAGGGTCTTGAAATTTTATTTTCTTTTACAAAGATTAAATGAACTTTAAAAACAATTCTACCATGATGCGTGCAGACTGCCCTCTGTCCTCAAACCCAGCTTCTGTCCACACTGTCAAGTTTCCCTCTCACCCACGGCACCCAAAATCTGAATAACCTGTATTTGACCTTGTCATCTGCCTAAAGCTATGTGTTTCATGTCAAATCTTTCAAGTACGACATTGTGAAGCAGACAGACCATCTGCCGCACTTGTGACCAGCTCTGCAAATGACCCCGTTGTGGTCAGAATCAGAGCGTGTGGAATGGATGGCCATTTTTCCCTGTGAATATTGCTAAATTTAACTCAAATCAACCCTAAGTTGATATATATATATTCAACCTTCATCCCCCTGGCTGGGTTATCAATCCCCGGTTTTATTTCTAGGAATAAATACTCCTGTGTCGTGACACAACAGACACTTGAGTGTCCCCTCCATGCATGAGGCTGAGCCCAAAGCATGTGAGCAGTGAGGGCAGCACAGGCACAGTCCCTCTCCCATGGGGAGCACGGACAGAGAGCACATAAACACTCAAATACACACGGGAAGCCGTGAAACAAACAGGGTGTGTGGAAAAGACTGTCAGGGAGCCTAATTTGGACTGGACGGGCAGGGAAGGCTGCTCTGTGGAAACCGCATCTCAGCCAAGATCTAGAGGCTGAGAAGACCGAGTCAATGTGGCATAATAAGAGATCTATTTGGTCTCTGTCCCCAGGCACAAAGCTCCTAAAACCCTTGGATTTTCCTGAGTGACAGGACCATCTTCTGTTATTCATAGCAAGACCATTGTGGTCACACTTGAGTTTATACTAATGAGGTGACTTAGGGAGGGGACGCTAGGTAGCTCCAGGAGGGGTCTGGTCACCAGACGACCAGGTGATTAGAGGGTGGGAGCTTTCGGCCCCACCCTCTGACCTCTGGGAACGGGGAGGGGGAGCTGGAGCTCGAGCTCTGTAAAAGCTCTTGAGCAGGATCTGATGAGCTTCCAGGTTAGTGAACACATGGAGGTGCTGGGAGGGTGGTGAGACCAGAGAGGGCGCAGAAGATCTGCACCTCCCCCATACCTTGTCCTGTGCATCTCTGCCATCTGGCTGTTCCCTGAGTTGTTTATGATACACGGGCAAATGTAAGCAAATTGTTTCCCTGAGTTCTCTGAGCCATTCTGGTGCGGGTCATGGGAGCCCTCGACTTACAGCTGTGTGGTCAGAAGTGCAGGTGGCTCCTGGGCCTTGTGAGTGGGGGCAGTCTCATGGGATCAAGCCCTAACCTACGGGATCTGACACTAACTCCAGGTAGATAATATCAAAATTAACTTGAATTGTGAAACAACTGTGAACATTGTTGGTGTCCAGACAGGGAGAATTGCTTAGTGTGGAGGGGAAAACAACACATTTGGTGTCAGAAGTTATGTGAGCAGAGAAACAGTGTTTTCCCAGAATCGGGAAAATGACATTTCATTCATGCCTTCATTTAGTCATTCCTTACCCCAGGGAACACTAAGCTTCCTGGAAGGGGATCAACCCCCTAACGGGTTGATATCCTTTCCTCTACCCTGAAATTGTGACCCACTGTATTTCCAAACGGGACCAGTGAACCTCTTGGGAGTCTCTAAGGAACAATAGAGCTAAAATAAAGGAGTCTGGGATAGAGAAAATGATGAATTTTTGAAAAACATGAAGTGAAATTGCTGGATCAAATGTTGTTTCTATTTTTAGCTCTTTGAGGTATTTCCAAATTACTTTCCACAGGGGTTGTACTAGTTTTCAGTCCCACCAGCAGTGTAAGAGTGTCCCTATCTCTCCACATCCACGCCAGCATTTGTTGTTTCGGGAATTTTTGATAAAAGCCAATCTTACTGGAGTTAGGTAATATCTCATTATAGTTTTGATTTGCATTTCCCTAATGATTAGAGATGTTGAGCAGTTTTTTATATGTTTGCTGGCCATTATTCTGTCTTCTTTTGAAAAGTTTCTGTTCATGTCCTTTGCCCATGTATTGATGGGGTTGCTTGATTTTTTCTTGTTAATTTTCTTAAGTTCTATATACATTCTTGTTATTAGCCCTTTATCAGATGATCCAGCAATCCCACTACTAGGCATCTATCCAAAGGAAAAAAGGACATTCTATAATAAAGACATCTGCACTCGAATGTTTACGGCAGCACAATTCACAGTTGCAAAGATATGGAAACAACCCAAGTGCCCATCAATGCATGAGTGGATTAATAAAATGTGGTATGTGTATACCATGGAGTACTACTCAACTACAAAAAACAATGGTGAACTAGCACCTCTTGTATTATCCTGGATAGAGCTTGAGCCCATCCTTCAAAGTGAGGTATCACAAGAATGGAAAAACATGCACCACATGTACTCGCCATCAAATTGGTACTAACTGATCAACACTAAGGTGCTCACATGGCAATAATATTCACTGGATGCCAGTCAGGTGGGAAGAGGGGGTGAACTCACAACTAATGGATGCAGACTGCACTGTATGGAGGAAGGGCACGCTTGTAGTCCTGACTCAGGCGAGGCAAAGGCATTATATGTAACCAAAATGTTTGTACCCCCATAGTATTCTGAAATTTAAAAAAAACATCAAGTGAAGTAAGATGCGTTATGTAAACTGCAGACCTCAGAGCTCTGCATTGGTCCCAGATAAGGCTGTAAAGTCTGGGGTGAAAGACAAGGCACGGAAGCGTCTAGACAGGGAAGCAATGATGCCTTCATATCCCATGAATTTGCTGAGGCCAGGTCATGAGCGACAGTTTGTTTTCCAGTAAGGTTGGCCCAATAAGTAGGTCTAGGACATAAGGGCTAAGAAATAAATATACCTAGGTCAGACAAAGCATTTGACAAGACCTCTCATGAAATCTCTAGCCACCATGAAAAAATAGGAGCTACATGCTTCAATGACAGGGTATACCATTGAATAATTGAAGGACAAAGCCCCATAAACATTTCATTTCAGTTTGCTAAAGCATAGTCTCCAAAATTGAGGGTTACAAACAAATAAAAAAACAAGGCAAAGGGCTTATTCTTCTATCCATCAGAAAACAGATCACTAAATACAGTTTTCAGCAACATTCCAAATGAGTAATTACAGCGATTTCATTCAGCCCTATGCACTTCATTCTCATTCCATGGGACCTTGGGTCAGCACTCTATTTTTGTGAACTCATCTGCTTCTGGCCTGCAAAGAGAGCTGGAAATCTTGACTTAGTCTACAGTACAGTCTGAAAGTTGTCTAAGCCAAGCCTGCCTAATCTTTAAGGTCTGCATCCATTTCTTGGAATGTGAGTAGTCAACAGTACCTGGTGCAATCCTTTCCATGATACCATCCTGAAACTAATCATGTTTGTTGAAGACCTGATTTTTCAGCCTGTAACCTAGAGCAAAGCCCTCGGGCAATCAGAGGAAGGCAGACACTAGCTGTTAATGACAGGGCTGTGGTTATTTTATTTCAGTAACCAGCAACACGAAAATGGGGGGAAATCAAGTTCTGTATTAGAGTACAATACATAATTATTTCGTATGCTTTAATCAGTGTTTCCTTTGCATTTAACACATGCAAATCTTTGTGATTTTCTGGTGCCCTCTGAGAAATCACAAAAATGGTTCTAAGTGTTAACAAAATATAAAATATATTATTTTTCTGAATTTAGTATTTGATCTTGGGAGGGTAAAATCAAAAGAATTTTCAGAGAAGAGTTGGTTGCTTAATTAAGATTGAACCACAAGTGTCTAAGAATAATAGTTTCCCTACCTATTAAGCAAAACGATAGGCATTGATTTTAATAAACATGGAAGATGATAATATGCCTGAAAGAGCCCAAGTCTCTCAGAAGCGAGGAATTCCCCCCTACTCCCGCCACCCCATGTCCTGTTTTTAATGAAGGACATAACAAAGTCACCAAAAGCACAGACATGTACCTGGGTATATAAGGAGCCTCTGCATTTGAGCAGATTATAGAAAGTAAAGAAACATACGCCCTCAGGTTAAAATCAGACTAAATGCTCTAAGCACACAGAATAAAATTTAACTTCTGGTTTTTCAATAACATAATATCTGACAATAAATAATTTACAAGTTCTGTTTTTAAACATCATTTTACGGATAAGCGAGCTATTGATAATAGACTGAAGCATACGGTACTATTAATATATGAGAGTTGGAGAGTGTGAACTCCTGTTTAGCCTAATATACAAATGTACCTGCAGATGGATGGACATGTATGGACAGATGGACAGATCAGATGCATTTATAAGGCTGTGCACATGCACAGGTTAGTATACACACACGTTTCCTTGCTCGGTCTTCTAAGGACTTAGAAGCAATGACATTCCAATAGCATCAAGCACTCCCAGTGCCCTGGTCTTGCTTTCAATTCTCCAATAAAAGGCATCAGTGCTCCTTGAAGAACTGGCTGGTTCCAGGCTGGGCAGAGAATATACAAGATGAATCTGGACTACCTTGTAGTGTCAGAAAGTAAGAAAATGCTAAAAACAAACAAACAAAAAACAAATGATGGGGATGTGTCAAAGGGACACAGAAATGAAATGAAAGCTCCCAAAGATCAAATGTGGGACAATCTGAGTGAGAAATTTCATAAAGTAGTATTGGATTATAACCCAAAGTATAAAATATCCATAAATCTACAATGATTTAAATAAATGAATAATAAGTAAAAGGGGATGTGATGGTTAATTTTATGTGTGAACTTGACTGGGCTAAAGGATGTCCAGATCACTGGTAAAACATTATTTCTGAGTATTTCCATGAGGACGCTTCTGGGAGAAGTTAGCATTTGAACTGGTAGACTGAGTAAGGAAAATCCACCCTCACCAATGTGGATGGGCACTGTCCAACCCAGTGAGGGCCCAAATAGAACAAAAGGGCAACAAGGGTGAATTCTTTTTCTTTTCTTAAGCTGGGATATCCATTTTCTCCTGCCCTCAGACGTCAGAGATCCTGGTTCTCAGGCCTTCAGACTTGGAGTGAATTATACCACCAGCTTTCCTGAGTCTCCAGCTTGCGGACTGCAGATTGTGGGACTTCTCAGCCTTCATAATCATGTAAGACAACCCCTCTTAATAAATCTCCTCCTATATCTCCATCCTAATGTTTCTGTTTCTCTGGAGACCCCTGACTAATGCAGAGAAGAAGAGACAAACCTCCTGCACCAAAAAAAATCCATATAGTTTGTTATAGATACTTCTGAGGTGGAGCAAACATCTCCCATCCTTAAGTGTTCACTGCCCATAGTGACTTCGTTCCAAAGGGTACTGTCTGGAAAGGGGAAACAGAAAACAACTTTATAGTGGGAAGACTGGCAGATGCTTCCTGGCCAGGGGCCAAGGTCAGCATCATCAATGATAAGTTACAGTGACAGCAGACGTCCCTGATATCATATGAATATGATGACATTTTTCCTCTGTAGTCTTCCTCCCAAAACCCCATGACCCCAGTCAACCCATGAGCAAAACATCAAATAAACCCCGATTGAGGTATATTCTACAATATACCTGACCATGCTCCTCACCACTGTCAAGGTTATCAAAGACCCGGAAGATCTGAGAAACTGTCACAGCTGAGAGGAGCCTGAGGGGACATGGAATGTGGTGTCCTGGATGCATCCTAGAACAGGAAAAAGGACATTAGGGAGAAACTAAGGAAATCCAAATAAAGTATGGACTTTAGTTAATAACGGTGTGTCAGTATCAGTCCGTTAGTTGGTACAAATATTCCACAGTAATGCCCAATATTATCAATGGGGAAACTGGGAGCAGGGCATACAAGGCCTCTCTGTACTGTCTTTACAACATCTCTGTAAACCTAAAACTATGCTAAAAATAAAAGTTTATTTTTAAAATCATCTTATGAATGTCCCATCACTACCATATGAACTTTGCCAAGATTTTTAACACATTTCTTTGCTTCTTCCAGACACTTAATTTGTAGTTATTTGAAGACAAATAAGTTTGCCTCCCACACACCCAAGTCCTGTCTTTCACCACACTCTTTGCTGTTCTAGAACAACTTGGCCTATGGCATGTTTGTGCATATCTCAAAGAATCAGGTAAAGAAGGGAAACTGTGATCTGAGAGAAGGGAAGCTCCCTGTGCTGACATCAGCTTTACGTGAGCACCACCTACGTGTCAGGACCTGGTGTCTGCATCACATGTTGAGATTCGCTTAGCACCTCATGTCAATCCTAGAAGACACATTATCACCCTCACACCGTCAAGGAAATGGAGGCACAATCTCTCTAATGAGGGAAAATCCTGAAAAGACAAGCATGATGATGAAAAGAGGTCATGCATGTCCCACACTTAGCACAGCGCCTGGGGTGTCTTGTGTGCTAAACAGATGTCAACTCTAATTCAGGTTTTTATTTCAGAAATCCTGGTTTCATCATAAGCACGTTTGAGATCCTCCACACATTTTTATGGATTTGGATCCGCCATTCAGGCTTTGTCATTTATTTTCTTAAATGAAATCTTTGTTGAGATAAGTTATAGGCTCAGAGGCAGTTATAAGAAAGAACACAGAGAGATCCCACGTGCGTTTTACTCGGTTTCTCCCAAAGGTATTGTTTTGCAAAACTACAGTACAATGTCACAGCCAGGACATTGATAGTGACACTGATTGATACCGATACAACAGAACAATCTTATTCAGAATCCCCCAATATTACTCCACTCATTTGTGTATTTAGTTCCGTACATTTTGTCACGTGTGTAGGTTCATGTGTTGAGCACCACAGTCAAGACACCACACGTGCCCTCACCACAAGGGTCCCTGGTGTTGCCTTTCCATAACCATCCAACCTCCCTCCCAGCACCACCTCCCTGGCAACCCGTAATCTATTCTCCATCCCTAAAATGTTGTCACTTCAAGAGTGTCATATAAATGGAATCATACAATATGTGGCCTTTTAAGATTGGATTTTTCCACTCAGCATAGTTGTCATAACTTCAAAAAGTTGTCTGTATCCATAGTTCTTCCTTTTGATTGCTGAGCAGTGTCCCGTGGGCTGAACATTACCCAGGGTATGTTCAAAATATTTAACTATTCACCTGTTGAAGGACATCTGAGCTGTTTTGACTATTACCAATATATCTTCTTTGAATACTCAGGTACAGACTTTTGTGCGAACCTAATTTTAATTTATCTGAGATGAATGCCCAGAAGTGTGATTACTAGGCTATGTGGTAGTTGCACATCTACTTTTTGAGAAACTGAAAAACTGTTGCCAGAGGGGCTGTACCATTTTACATTCTCACCAGCAATGATAGCGTGATCCAGTTTCTCCACATCCTTGCCAGCATGTGGTGGTGTTACTATTTTTCATTTTGGCCATTCTGATTCACGTAAAGTGACATATCACTTACCTGATGGCCAATCATATTGAATATTGTCTCCTGTGCTTATTCACCAGCTATACATCCTCTGCAGGAAAATGTTCATAGCTTTTGTCCACTTTGTAATTGGCTTGCTTGATTCTTTACTGTTGAGTTTTGAGAGTGCATGCATCCTAGACACCAGTCTTCTGACAGACACGTGGTTTGCAGTATTTCCTCCCAGTCCACAGATGGTCTTTTCATTCTCTTCACGTGACCTTCTGCAGAGCAACAGTTTTTAATTTTGATGAAGTCCGATTTATCCAGTTTTCCTTTTATATATCATGCTTTTGGTGTCAGTTCTAAGAAATAGCCCTAGATCTTAAATATTTTCTCTTTTCGTCCCCTAAAAGTTGTACTGTTTGGCATACAGAACGTTTGAGTATACCTCAAAAAATCAGGTAAAGAAGGAGAAATTCATGATCTGGGAAAAGAGAATAATTCCTAATTATTTGACATTTTAGACGAAGTTCATTTGGAGTTAATCTTTGTATAAGGTGCAAAGTTTAGGTTGGATTCTGGTTTTTATTTTGGGGGGTTTTGGGGGGTTGCCTGTGGATGTCCAATCGTTCCGCCACCATTCGTTGCAGACTGTCTTCTTCCGCCGGCTTTCTTTTGCAGCTTTGTTAAAAATCAGTTAGGCTCATTTCTGTGGGTCTATTTCTGGGTTCTCTGTTTTATACCATTGATCTGTGTGTCTATTGTTGCCCAATATCCACTGTATTGACTACTGTAGCGACACATATCTAAGACTTATTAAAGCACACTCTATAGCTACAGTATATGCAGCTTGTTCTATTCGCAGGGTCTCTGAGTGGGAGAGGGGAGTCTAAGGGCCTTCCCGGGCCAGGCCACCCATTGCAGGATTCTTTCTGAGTGCTGCTCAGATGCTCAGGATTTCTCAGTCAAGAAGAGAGTCTGGGGTCCAGAAGGAAAGAGAGCACGTCCTTACTGACTGCTTATTGCTAGTAGGGTTCCCAATCAGTCCCTCTCGCAGGTGTCCCTCTCATCTGCTTTCAGCCCGGAGGAAGAATGTGCCCACCCGGGCTGCCTTCCATTGCTAGGTTGAGTGCCTGGTTGCCTTACTCTGTTGAGTAGGGGTTGTGAGACTGTCATTGCAGTGCTCTTCAGTCCTCAGGTCCCAAACGAGGCCACCTCCCTTCTTCCACTTTTCAGGTTCTCCTCTGGCCTTCTTGCTTTATTTCCAGGGTTGATGCTGGGCTTAGCAGGGAAGAGCAGGGAGAAATGAGTCTATGTTATCTTTTTCAGGATGGACATCTCACTCTTATTGTTTTTATGTACCAGAACCTTGGCTTGAACTCAAGCCTTTTAACCTATTTCTCCTTCTGCATCTTTTGTACTATAATAAATTTTAAAGCAAATGAACAGCAGAATAATTCAGATTGTTAAGGAATTGCAACATCATTGGCCCTAGTGCTATTTCTGAATATTCCCAAACAATGACACATAAATGAGCTCTGATCCCTCACAGCATACCAATTGTCCAAGTGAGCCAGCCCACACTGTCATGAAATTCGGAACACTCAGAAAATCTGCTTTCTTTCAAAAAAAAGATGGAAGCCCATAAAAGCCATGACTTAAAACCCTTGACAAATGTCCATTATGTAAATGAGTTGTCACATCAAACGTAGAAATAAAGAGAACTGAAGCAAATGCCACATAGACTAGAACTGTAACCATGATTCCAAGTGCTACAGGCCCCCCAAAGAAACTATAATTAGTTTTTCATCTTCCTACACCCCCCACAACCAAATGTTTGGTTTTCACAAAATGTCCTTAGTCGAGGCAATACTTCCTGCAAGGTGCAATGCTCACGGAGCTGAGTCACAGCACATTGTTAGCTACTAACGGTGTGAACGCAGCCCCAGACACTCCATCCCTCAGGTCTCTCCAGTGGCACATTCTGCACTTCCCTCTCTTCACAGCCTCCTGGGAATAGCTTCTGGTGAATTTTTCAGCTCTTTCTTTGTGTCCAGATAGTTCATTTTAGTAGAATTTGAAGCCGTAGATGAAATACCAAGCTGAGAACTAGAAAGAGCAGAAAAAATGAGTGCAGTTCATTCATTTATTCACTCTTTTACTCACTCAACAAACCTCGAGCAGCTACTGTGAGCCACACAGCTTTGGGGGCACTTATGGAGTTTTAAAGTCCAACGGGGAGACCCATACTGAACAAGTACCTTTTTTCTCCCATGACATGTCCAGACCAGCCTTCCTAAATCCCATCCTCTCGTGACACCTCAGGGCCAGCTTTCCTAAAACTCATCATTACAAAAGTATAAACCTGTAGATTAAAGGGGTTTCAGATGAATACTACATCAAGTCACATCATATCACATTGCCCAAAAACACTGATAAGGGAAATCTTAAAAGTAGCTAGACAAGTAAGACACATTACATAGAAAGAAATGAAGACAAGGATGAGAGCAGACTTCTCATGCAAGCCTGAAGACAGTGATGGAACATCTTTAAAGTCTGAAGAAAAATAACTGCCAATCTAGAATTCTTTACCCAAAGATAATATCTTTGAAAAATGCAGGTAAAATAAAGACTTTTTCAGCCATGCAATAGTCAAAAGAATGTATCTCCAGCAGATCTGCATTATGAGAAATGCAAACAAAAGAAAAATTACACCATATGGAATCTGTACCTATACAAAGGACTCAAGAGCAGCAGAAATAATAACTGTATGAGTAAATATAAAGATTGTTAAAATTAAACTATCATAAAAGATAATTAAATGCTTAGAGCAATAACAATAACAATACTTTATAGAATTTATAACATATATAGAAGAAAATTATATTATGATAATAACACAAAGAACAGAGGAGAAGAAATGGGAGTAGACTGTTATAAGTCCTTCTTACTACACCTGAAGTGGCATCATATCACTGAAAGGTAGACTGTGATAAGTAAAAAATATGTATCATAAACTCCAAAGAAAACACTAAATATCACAACAAAAAATATAGTTAATAATACAACAAAGTAAATGATATGGAATTATTTTAAGATGTTCAATAAATCCAAGAAAAGGTAGAGAAACAAGGAAAAAGGAACAAAGAACAGATGGGACAAATAGAAAACAAATAGCAAGGTGATAGATATAAATCCAACTAAGTCAATAATCACACTAAATGTAAATGGTCTAAAAACCCATTTAAAAGTTAGTTATTGTCAAATGGTATAAAAAAGTAAACATACGCTAATGCCTACAGGAAATTTACTTTAACTATAAAGATACAAATAAGTTAAATACAAAGAATGGAAAATGTATACTTGCTAATACGTATCAAAAGAAATAATAGTTTCTCAATAAAGCTGGAAAAAAGAAAGTGATAGCATATTAATATTTGACAAAGTTGATTTCAGAACAAAGACTATTACAAAAGATAGAGAGAATCTTGTCATAATGATACAAGTATCTAGAGAACATAACAATAATTCTAAATGCTTATGTACCTAAAAACAGAGCTTCAAAATACACAAAGCAAAACTTGATATAGACAAGTAGATATAAACAAATCCCCAAGTAGAGTCAGAGATTTCAACATTACTCTCTTGATAATTGATAAAGTGTGTAAACCAATGATCAGTAAGGATATTGAAGACACACCCAACAGCATCAACCAACTCGACCTAAATGACATCTATAAAACACAACACTCAACAACAGCAGGAAATACATTCTTTTCAAGTTCATATGTAACATTTGCCAATATCAACAGTATGTTGGGCCATGAAACAAGTCTTAATAACTTTGAAAGGACTCCAGTCATAAAAACATGTTCTCAGACTAATAAATGAAGTTAAATTGGAAATCAATAATAGAAAGAGATCTGGAAAATCCAAACTAGAAAATCCAATCTAGAAAATCCACAAACTTTTAGTAACTAAATAATGTTTCTAAGTAACACACTGATCAAAGAAGAAATAAAAAGAGAAATTGAAAATATTTTTAACTGGAAGAAAATGAAAACACAACATAACAACACTTGAAGGATGCAACCCAAGCAGTGTTTAAAGACAAACTTTTGACACCAAACATCTACATTATAAAAGAATCAATGACTTCAGTATTCACCTTAATAAAATAGAAATAAAAAGAGCAAATGAAACCAAAGTAAGTACAAGAAAAAAAATCATACATATCACAGTGAAAGTAGGCATTCAGATGGGAGTGGAGAAAGGAAAGTCTTGAAAAGGCAGAGCTGAAATAATTGGAGATTTCATACACACACATGCACACACAAAAAAGGACAGGGGGGAGTTGAAGAGAAAGACACTTTAATACATAGATTGCACCATATACAAAAATATACTTAAAGTTAACCACAAACCTAAATGTAAAGCCTAAAACTATGACACATCTACAAGAAAATGTAAGAAAAAAATCTTTCTGATTCGTGGGTTAGGTAAGGATTACTTAGACATAACCTATACATGATCCATAAAAGCAAAAATTGATAAATCAATCTTCATGAAAATTAAGAACTTCTGCTTTTATAGAGACATTATTAAGAGAATAAAAAGACAAGCCACAAACTGGGAGGATTAATTTTCAAAATTTTTTCAGCAAACCACAAAAATTAAGGGCATAAGCCAAAGAAAGAAGAAGATGGAAGTTCCCTGATCAGGGAGCAAACACAGGAAAGAGGCTAAGGATTTTCCAGGATGCCGGAAGAGAGAAACCCCAGGCAGGCAGTTTGGGAAGGGCCGTGTGGAGTGCCAACAATGCCTGCCTGCCTCAACACCTCCTGCGTTTTGAATGTCATGAGAATTTTCAGTTCAAGATGAATTTGTGATAATGTGATGGTTAATTTTGTGTCAACCTGGTTGGGCCACAAAGCCCAGATATTTGGTCAAACATTATTCTGGATGTTTCTGTGAGGGTGTTTTTGGATGAGATTAATATGTGAGTCAGTGGACTTTTGAGTAAAGCAAATTGCCCTCCCCAGTGTGGGTGGGCCTCACCCAATCAGCTGAGGCCTGCAGAGAGCAAACGACTGACCTTCCTCAGGCAAGAGGGATTCTGCAGCAGGTGGTTTGAACTAACATGGGCTCTTCCGTGAGTCTCCAGCCTACGAGGCTCTGCCATCAGATTTTGGACTCACCAAGCATCCACAACCATGTGAGCCAATTCCTTAAATAAGTCTTTCTATGTATGTATGTGTCGGTTGCTTCTGTTTCTCCGCAGAGCCCTGACCACTAGATAGCTCCCCAGACTGCAATGTGCTTGCCCACCAACCATCGCCAGCCTGCTAAGCCACAGTCACACAGTAATCATTTCAGTTACGGTGCCACCCTGCCTCAAGGAACTAACTTCTGTTAGGGCAAAGCTAAGATGCTGTAACAAGAAGGCCTCAGATGCACTTCCTTGAAGAACAGAGAAATTCACTTCTCTCTCATAGCAGGTCGAGGTGAGCATTCCAGGCTGGTGGGCTGGAAACAGTCGTGATACAGCTTCCCTCCAGCTGTGTTCTGCTGTCACCAACGGCTTATCATTGCCAAAACAGGGCCTTGGCCACATCTCGCATGTTGCTGGTGAGTAGTTACAGAAGAGTCTGAAGGAGTTGTGCCCACTGCAGACACTTTGGCCTGGAAGTGTCCCTCATCATTGGAAAGAAGTTTTTTCATTTTTGGTTTGGTTTGGTTTGGTTTGGTTTTGGGGGTGAGGGTTGTACAAAAACACTCTGTTGGTACCAACAGAAAGGAGTTCATCACGTGGTCATGCTCACCTGCAAGGCAGGCTAGGAAATGTAGTCAAGCCATGAGCCCAGAAGAAGGGGGTGACAGAGGTGGCTGGTGGGTATTCTACTGCTTCTGCCACAGGTACCCAGAAATCTATGTATATACAATAGCAAGGTAATCATTAACTTCGGGAATGAAAACTTGCACAAGAATGAAAATAAAATTACAGTATTCTATGTGCCAGAGCTGCAAACAGTATTTACCTATTAAAAACGTAATGACTAGCTATTCATTTAAATTCTGTGATAAAACAGTATCAGCACTGTGAGGCCAGGGGAAGTTTAAGTTATGCCAGCGGAAGCTTGAAAGAAGGTTAAATCTTCGCTTCCACCATAGGAAGAGGACATAACATCCAAAAACCAAGAAACTGCGATAGGAATGTATTCTTCAGAAACAGGGAGATAAAGGACGCACTTCAAAGAGTTGAAAGTGGTTGCCACGGAGGAGTAAGAATTTGGAATAGGTTGGGATAGAGCAGATAACTACTATTTTTAGTTAAAAGTCTAGAGTATTTGGCCTTTCAAATCACGTACATTTATTACTTTGATAAAATATAATATGTAACCTAAAGAATTTAATGATGTGGGAACTGTAAGGAAAAGAATGGGAAGGAGACCTCCAGCTGCCAGCTTGGGGCAAGTGCCCAGCGGGGCTAATCACTGTGACTGGCAGTGTGTGGGCCCGAGGAGCAACACGGTGGCTTCTGCAAAAACCAAAAGGTGAGAAAATGTAGGGTGCTTCCCAAAAGGACAGGCCAAGTCTCAAAAGTAGAGGAGAACGTTTGGCCAGACAAAACAGCGGGTGTCCACCGCTGGCCTGGCCGTGGACTGACTTTTATTTGATACAAATCCATTCAGAAAAACGTAACTGAGCATCACTTTTGCCCCCAGGTCAGTTCTGGAGTTGGGGATACGGAAACGAATCAGACGTAGGTCCAGGTCCCGCCCTGCTAGTAAGGAGATCTGTGAAATGTGCCTTCACCCTGTGCCAGGCTTCACTCGTGTCTGTAGGTGTCATCTCACTTAACACGAGAGCACCTCCTGGTGAGTGCCGCAGTGACCCCAGTGACAGCGAAGAAGCTGAGCAGTAACCCACTCCGCACAGCCCCCACCAGATGAGGAAGCTGAAAGGAAGACCCAGGCAACCACAATGATGAGAATACACATCTTTTATTGAGTATTTCCCACATGCCACACACTGTGACAGGCACTCTCGTAGTATTCTATGTAATACCACTTAATTCCCACAAAGCATTACGAAGAGAGTACTAGTAGTATTTGCATTTTACCTGTGAGACTTGGAGAGACTGCTTGTCTGCCTCTCGGATGACCTTGAGTGGCGAGGTGGACCGGGGTCATTTGGGAAATCTCATCTACCCCGCCCAGTTTCTGCAAACCCCGACTGCTAATCCTGGGTGTACCTGTCCCTACCGAGTCTGGGCAGCGGTTGAGCATTGAGATGATTAGGACTCATCTCTCCTCTCTTCTCTGCACTTAACACCAAAGCCTTCTAAGGAGAAGGTTTAGCATCCTGGACATGGGTTGCTGCTGTCTACTGGTCAAGTTGTATTTTAAGGCACCCCAGAGGCGGCAGCTCTAATTGCACCTTTCCTGTCATTTCTTTGTCCTGTGTTCCTCTTGCACAGGCTCCTGCAGTGTTTCATCCCAGATGTCAACATGATCCCGGCCCGTAGTGCAGCCTCCGCGACAACCCACTTCCTGTAGGTTTTCTCTGCGGTTTTTCCCTGAGTGCCACCTTGTACATTTCACTTGTTCATTACGTTTATTCTTTCTCCCTCACTGCCCCAGAATGTAAACTCCCAGGGCAAGAATTTCTGTCTGTTTTGTTCACTGATTTACCTTTAGCACGTAACAGCATGTCTCACACATGCTAAGCACTCAATAAATATTTATTGAAGGAGAGAATTAAAGATGGCGGACGAGTAAAGCCGCCAGCCAGAGTGTCTCCGCAAAAAAGACAGATTTTAGAAGAAAGCGGCAGAAATAAGCAAGCAGACAAGCAGACATCGGACGAGGGTCAGAAGGAGGGATACCTG
>CAUYRT010020358.1:0-52505 GCA_963574885.1 Lepilemur ruficaudatus
AGCAATCCTCCTGCCTCAGCCTCCCAAGTAGGTAAGACTACAGGTGTGCACCACCACACTTGGCTAATTTTTTTATTTCTATTTTTTTTTTTAGAGATGGGATCTTGCTGTATTGCCCAGGCTGGTCTTGAACTCTAGGCCTCAGACGATCTTCCTGCCATGGCATTCCAAAATGCTGGGATTACAGGCATGAGTCACTGTGCCTAGTCTTTTTTTTTTTTTTTTTTGAGACAGAGTCTCACTGTGTTGCCTGGGCTAGAGTGCCCTAGTGTCAGCCTAGTTCACAGCAACCTCAAACTCCTGGGCTCAAGCAATCCTTCTGCCTCAGCCTCCTGAGTAGCTGGGACTACAGGCATGCGCCACCATGCCCGGCTAATTTTTTCTATATATTTTTAGTTGGCCAGTTAATTTCTTTCTATTATTAGTAGAGACGGGGTCTCGCTCTTGCTCAGGCTGGTTTCAAACTCCTGACCTTGAGCAATTCGCCCGCCTCGGCCTCCCAGAGTGCTAGGATTACAGGCGTGAGCCACCGCGCCCGGCCGCTGTGCCTAGTCTTATTTTTATTTATACTTACATATTCTGCATAATCCTGTGTTGGGCTAGACAGGATTATCCCCATCTGTACCCCAGGACTCTGCCTAGAATTTATTCTTTCAGGAAACATGAATTGGACAGTCCTATTGCATGCAATGCCCTGTGTTAAGCAATGAGTTACAGCTACTTTCCTAATTGGCAGTTAAATTTCACCAAAATTCAACCACAGCGTAATATGTACTTCTCCAAAGAAGCTTAAAACAGTTTTTCGGGTCGGGCATGGTAGCTTATGCCTATAATCCTAGGACTTTGGGAGGCTGAGGCAGGAAGATCACTCTAGCCCCCAAGCAACAGAGGGAGAGACCCCGTTTTAAAACAAAACAATAACAGTTTTTGGTAGGGAAGCAGCAAATGGTCTTCCCATTTGTATGGGAATATTTCTCAAGACCCTACTATGTGCCAAGCACCATAATGGGTACTAGAAATTCAGGGGCAAACACCAGAGTCAATATTTGCCTCTGGGGCTCTGGTGGGGAGAGAGATGTGAAACAATTACTAATCATACAAATAATTAATTATAATTGTGATAGCATAATAAAGAAAAAATACAGAAAGCATATGATGGAGGGACCTAACCTAGTTTAGAGGTAGGTAGGGAAAGTGTCCCTAAAAAATGGACATTTAATATGGAAACTGAGGATAAGTAGAAGTTATCCAAGTGAAGCAGTACAGAGGAGCTGTTCGGGCAGATGGAACAGTACATACGAAGCACACCAGAGGCGCTGTACTTCGGAGGACATGAAAACCCAGTGAGCCTGGGGTGTCACAAGCAGAGGGCAGCTGAGGCCAATGCTCAAAGGTCTTGTCCTAACTCTGGGCCCACCCCCTGCTCACTCCTTCCTATTTGCTGCTGGCCCACTGTGTTTGTCACTTTTCCCCTCACATCGTTACAATTTCACATTTTTCCATGACTTCAAAGAATAAAAACCACTGTATTTACAGTAGTAACACACAACCCTTTAAGATGGATAATTTAAATTCTGCAACAATTTTCACTGGTGGAGAGAATGTGGACAAGTCTTTCGTAACATTACTAATTTTAAGCAACTTGAGGCCAGAGATCATATCTTATATATCCTAGTATCATTCACGACATCATAGAAATGCACATAGCTAGAGTTTGACAAATAATTTTGCTACTTGGGAAGAAGAAACGTAGAAAGAAAAATTTAAGTGTTGCTACTGTAGGTTTTTTTGTATGCAGGATTTACTAGCCCATTCATATATCCTTACCTACTTCAATTGCATGAATAAAAATATATTGTCTGCCTGGTAGATAAAAGATGAGCCAGTTCTCCAGGGATGGAGAGGGGACAGAGAGATGGCTAGAAACATAGGGAAGCTTGTGGCCGGGCGCGGTGGCTCACGCCTGTAATCCTAGCACTCTGGGAGGCCGAGGTGGGAGGATCGCTCAAGGTTAGGAGTTTGAAACCAGCCTGAGCAAGAGTGAGACCCCGTCTCTACTAAAAATAGAAACAAATTAATCGGCCAATTAAAAAAAAATGTATTAAAAAAAAAAAGTGAGCCGGGCATGGTGGCGCATGCCTGTAGTCCCAGCTACTCGAGAGGCTGAGGCAGAAGGATCGCTTGAGCTCAGGAGTTTGAGGTTGCTGTGAGCTAGGCTGACGCCATGGCACTGTAGCCCGGGCAACAGAGTGAGACTCTGTCTCAAAAAAAAAAAAAAAAAAAGAAACATAGGGAAGCTTGTAACAGAGGTCCCTCAACTCTAGGAACAAATGTGCCATTTCTCTTTCTTCACAGAAAGCTTATTCGTGGGAATAATTTAAGCTTATTTCAGAAGAAGGAATGACTTTGACTTGGATTATGGCCAGCTGTGGTAAGAACTGCTGTGAAATTCAGCCACTTTCCCCTTAAAAGTCTTTCAACTGGAAATTTTATCAGTGGGAAATTCTCCAAGGGCCAAAGACTCTATTTTTTGTAACTTACTATTTGCAAAACATTTTTAGTTCTAAGATTCACCACATCTCATCCTCTGCACATAAACACACATACACACACACACACAAACACTAATATCAATCCAACGAGCTGACTTCTGATAGAAGTGACATGAAATTTTTTGGAATCTAAAGGTCTAAAATATATAACCAACATAATATAATGTCATTTATGAATCTTTGTTTCTCTTTGCAGTTATGTAGACATTTGTTATATATCAATATTTGAGGGCAGGAAAAAAGAAGTATCATGCCTTCCAATGAAGGCAAGAGATAGTGAGCTATCCTCATCATGAGATAACCTAGTACACCAAGTATCAAAGTACAACACACTGGGCCGAGCACGGTGGCTCACACCTGTAATCCTAGCATTCTGGGAGGCTAAGATGGGTGGATCGTTTGAGCTCAGGAGTTCAAGACCAGCCTGAGCAAGAGCGAGACCCTGTCTCTACTAAAAAAATAGAAAAGAAATTAGCTGGACAACTAAAAATATATAGAAAAAATTAGCCAGGCATAGTGGCGCATGCCTGAAGTCCCAGCTACTCATGAGGCTGAGGCAGAAGGATTGCTTGAGCCCAGGAGTTTGAGGTTGCTGTAAGCTAGGCTGACATCACGGCACTCTAGCCCGGGCAACAGAGTGAGACTCTGTCTCAAAAAAAAAAAAAAAAAAAAGTACAACACACTTATCAAGGGACTGCCATGAGCAAGGGACTATGATAAGCACAATACTGAGTATATCAAGAATACAACCCAGGTTTGCCCTCGAGAAACCAATAGTCGAAAGGCTGAGAAACACTTGGGAGAAGATTATGACTACACATAGATCTCTAAATTTTCGACAATAAAAATATAATACTTTTGTAGCAAGAAAAATTCTGTTAATTTTTCAAAGGCTGTATGAAGACTGGACATGATAAAAATGATTACTAATAGTTGGTTGTACGTAGATACAGTTGGAGTACTATGTATGTACTCTCTGGACTACTTTGACAGAGTAGGTTTTTGAATGTAACAAGATAAGTCAACTTGAGTGGTAATGTATTTTGGGAAATCAGCTCACTACAAATTGTGACTATAAACATTGTTCTGTAAATGTTTTGTAGTTTTCTCCCAATAAAATTTTCGGATGGAAAAAAAAAACAACAAAATTTTTATTTTTTAATAACTTTAGGTTTACAGAAAAGTTGTAAATATAGCCCAGAGAGTGTCCATGTACTCCTCACCCGGTTATCCCTGTTGGTGACATCTTACGTGGCTGTGGCGCATCTGTCCAAATGGAGAAACCACCGTCGGTGCGTTGCTGTTAAGCCCCAGGCTTTGTTTGGATGCCACCAGTGTTTCCATTCGTGACTTCTTTCTGTTCCAGGGGTCAGTCCAGGGCCAGCTTGCACTTTGCTGATGTCTCCTTAGTCTGCTGTGGGCTGTGACAGTGTCTCAGTCTGTCCATACTTTGCATGGCCTGGCAGTTTGCAGGAGCACTGGTCGGGCATTTTGTAGAATGCCCCTCAATTTGGGTTAGTCTGGCGCTTTTCTCATGCTGAGGCTGGGCTTATGGATTTATGGAAACAATACCCCAGGCGAGACACGCCCTTCTGATTACATCGCACCAGGGATGCATTATAGTCACATGGCCTTATGCGTGAGGTTATCGCTTGGTTACAATCATGTTTGCCCGGTTTTCCATTGTAAAGCTATTCTCTTTCAAACCTTTACCCACTCTCTTTTGGAAGCAAGTCACTGAGTCTAGCCCACCCTCAAGAACTCTGCGGGTGTGTGCACACGTGTGTGTGTGTGTGTGTGTGTGTGTGTGTGTGTATGTGTGCGTGCTTCTGCGTATGTGGTGGCAGGGCATTAAGCTCCACCTCCTGGAGCAGGGAGTATTCGCGTATGTCACTGAGAATTCTGTAAGCAAGATTTATCTTTTCTCGCCCCAAAATAGATATTTTGATTTAGCACTGTGCAGTCACTTTGTAGTATATTGCTGACAATTTAATAGATACTTAATGGGTGTCTCCAGTGTGCCAGAGACTGTGCTAATTTGGGGGGCAGTAATTTTTAACTTCTTTGGGGACACATGCCTCTTTGAGAGACTGATAATTGCTCTAGACTTTTTCTCCAGAAACATTAAGTTATACAAAATTTTGCATATAATTTTAGGTATTTCACAGAACAGCGTCCTCCAGTTCAGCCCCGTTGAAGAGACGTGCAGCAAGAAGTAGAATAGGGTATGTTGCTATCAGGGAGGAGTAGTTTCACTTTGGATAAGAGACTGCAGAGAAATGTCATTTGAATTTGGCCTTGAAGAACGAGGAAGAGTTAAATCAACAAAAGGTTGGGGAGACATTCTAAGCAGACAGAAGGAAGCCAGCCAAGGCCTGTGCAGAGATGCGCAGTGGAATCGGTGCAGATTCTGATCTCGTGACAGTAAAAGATGCAGCGGGTGGGAAACGGGCTGCTGGGTATAAAATTGGAGAGGCAGGAGAAGGCCTAGAGTGGAAAGAGAATTGGATAAGTTTCTCAATTTATAAATTTTAAAATGTTTAAATGACTTTATAATTTTGTGCACAAATTATTTTCATCTTTGGTTTCATGGCTTAGTGATTACTACTTCACTTGCACACAGAAGCCTAAGTTCAGGAGTGAGTAGGAGGTGGAGATGCAGGCTGCTTTTCGAAGAAGTTTGGGTTTGAAAGGGCGAGGAGAGATTGGGGGTGCCCAGAGAAGTCTGTTGTGTTGTAAGCTGGGAGAGACCTGAGTGTGTTCAAATGAAAAGAAGGCCCCAGTGGGGAAGGAAAGCGGATAGTTGAAATAAGTCTCCTGCAAAGACCGAAGGGTTGATCTTACACAGAATAGATACTTCATTCCGTCAGGGGAGAATGAGGAAGTAATCTAACTGTACTTAATTGCTTATGTAGGTTGTATTTAGAACAATCAGACTCATATAAAACTTACAGTTGGCTTGTAGGTAAGTTCAGCTCTGACCTCAACTTCCATCTTGCTCTTACTGTATTCAGTGTGCTTATTTAATTCCTTCTATTAATGTATTTAAGGTCTTTGCTAAGTTCTGGTGATAGAAGTATCAGAGTGTTCATGCCCTTGATGTGTTAGGTTGAAATAATTTAAGGATATAGAATAAATAAATAAAAGGATCAAAAATGTATGTAATGTGAGAAACTCGACAGGTTTTTCTTATAGTTTGGGCTGCAGGCTTTGGCCAGAGCAGTCACTCTATCTTCATGGTCTTTTTAGGGTACTGAGGGAAATGAAATTAGAGTCTGTGGTGTTCTATCTTGTTCTAAATAGTTTATTTAGACATGAATTCAGCTAGGTCTGCACTTAATGAGTCCTCATTTGACATTTTCTTTTCCTCTTAATAATTTTAACTATAAACTATGAAGATGACTAATTTTTATGGTGACTTCTTTTATTTCTTTTCCTTAACTTAAACCATAGTGTTAATCATTAATTTTTAATCTGATAAATACTATTTATAAAGAAATTGAACCTTTTATGAGGGAAATTGTTCCTAAATAAAGCATTAAAATTTAGCACATGTTTGAACATAGGTTTGACCCTATGCTTAACAAAAAGAGGTTTTGGGTTGTCGTAAAGCCCTTTGGGCATGATATTAATTGACTTTGGAGATTAATTTAAAATGAAACTTTGTTAGGCAGCCATTACATTGGCATTTATATTCTTTCTGCTCTAAATTCTTAGTGAAAACATATACTCTTCACTCAAAATGCTCAAAAACTGCATACTGAAGTTTTATTAAAAACTGGTATTGGAATTATAAATAAGCAGCTCCCTTTAAAGAAAGTTTTATTTTGTGCTGGATTTTTGCAAAGAGCTGTTAATACAATTACATAATTTGTTTTGATAACAGCCTTCCATGCCTTTAGAGTCAGCACCATGTACACTTACTCAGCAGATGAGTGTGAAGAGCTGTGGGTGCAGCAGTGAGCTGGAAGACACCTTCCTGCTGTCAAGCTTCCCGCCTGGTGAGAAGACACCTTGGGAAGCAGTGGTCAGAGCTGCGCAAGGGCAGGCGGAAGGGAGTGGATGTGAGAGAAACCTCATTTGGGAAGCCATCAGCAAAGACCTCTCTTCTGTGGGGAGACCTGCCCCCCAGGGCTGCGGCGGTCTGGAAGAGGAGTGAGTGAGTGTGCCCAGGAAGGGAGCGTGGGGCCCGGCGACTAGGGCCACGTGGTGTGGAAAGTCTTGTAAGGACTCTGACTTTGTCCTGAAGATGTTGGGGAGCCACTGAGGGGCGAAGATCGGATTTGCGTTTTGCGGAAGGTCACTCTGCAGTGGAGAGGAGCGGGGCAGGGTGGAGGATGTCAGTAGACTGGCGGGGGATTTGAGCAGAGGCGGGGATGCAGGCGGGGATGCAGGCGGGAGGACGCGTGCTTTGTGAGAGCTCCGTGCTAACTTTGAGAGACTGCTGACGTCGTCCAGGGATAACTGTGTGTAAAACAAACAGCCTTTGCTGCCTTCAAGAAGTGTAAAGCTTTATTTGTGTGCATATAGTTCTTGAATCCCATTTAAAGATCCTGAATTCCATCAAGGATCTTTTTCCTGAAGACAATGCACACCTATTATGAAATCTTTATTAATCTTTTTCTCTTGAGGAAGTTCCTTGTTTATTTTATAAAAAGAGATTTTTTAAATACTCAAATTGTAAATTCTTTGGTCATACTGGTTTGAAAACAGTTTTTTTCTTCAAGTTTTAAAGATATCTGACCACCACTCTGGAATACCTGACCCTTAATTAACTGGTGAGGCAGGGAATTCAATCTGCCCAAATGTTAAATAGTGCCATTTAAAATAGTGCCATTTAGAATTTGGAAGCCTGAAGCAAGACAGTAAGCTGTGGTGACTGTAGCTAAGCCACGTGGAATCTTTTTGAGTAATAAAATAAGCTTGTAAAGTGAGCACAGTTCTGGGGAGCATGTAGCATCAAGACTGGGGGAAGCAGGTGCCATTTTGGGGTCTCAGGATGAAACCGTGGTCCTGGCCAGAAGAATCCATTTTGTTTTCATCTTAATGCAGCTCGGATAATGTGAGGCTGTGCTGCTGGAAAACCGTTTGTATTCCTTGATTTGTCTATCCCTTCCAGGAGGAGTAGAAACTTCATATAGCAGATTTATGAAACTATGGCAGAATTTTAGAATTCAATTTTGAGTCCCTGCAGGAGTGTAGACTACCATACTAAGAAGATTTGAAGAGAAAGAAGCAATGGAAAGAAAAGAGGACAAAGAAAAGGGTACTTTCGTTTTCTCTTAAAGAATAGGAGAGTACACCATACTTATAGGCAGACAAAGAACCAACAGAAAAGAGAGATTACATGTACCCTAGAAACTTACTTATTTTGCAAGAAATCTAGAAAAACACACTGATTGATAGCCTTCCCAGTGTTAGCCAAACCGAGAGTTTTGAGGGTGGGATCCCCAAGACCACCCTCACCTCTGACACCAACTGCAAGTTTGGCGTGTTTTCAAAACCACCCTCAGGTTTGATAGTTTGCTGGAAGGATTCATAGAACTCACTGAAGGCTATCGTGCTCATGGTCATGCTTTGTTAGAGGGAAAGACACAGATAGGTCAGCCAAAGGAAGAGACCCACAGGGGAGGGTCTGGGAAGGTTCCAGAATGAATCTTTACTTCTCCTCTCCCATGGGGTCTTGGACATGGGATACCTCCCCGCGATTGAGTGTGACGGTATACATGGAGTACTGCCAACCAAGGAAGCTCTTCTGAGCTTTGGTGTCCAGAATTTTTATTGGGGCTTCATTACATAGGCTTGATTGGCAATTGTCCACGGAGTTGAACTCAGTCTCCAGGTCTGTTGATGTCATGTGATCCAAAGCCACCACCCTAAATCGCATGGCTGGTCTTTCTGGCTTGGCCAGCCTCCATGCTAAGACTGATATGGCCAACCCAACCCTAAGATTCGGTGTGGCCAGCCTCCACACTAAGCAAGGACAATTCTATTAGACATGACACAGGTTACCTCCCAGAAGCTGAGGTCAAAGACCAGATCTCTCTTCGGGCAAAAACAGCTTTTTTACTACACACATAGGTTTTAAAAGGATTGTCTTGAGTTTTATGTTGGAACTGGTCTTAAAAGGCAAGGGTGGAAACAGAGAGGCCAATTAGGAAGACTCTTTGCAGTAGTCCAAAGGAAATGTTGGCTTGATCCCTGATGGTAGCGGTAGGGTGGTAAGTAGTTGGAGTCTGGAATGTTTTGAAGGAAAGGGGCAGCACAATTCGTTGAAGGATTGGATGTTAGTATGTGAGAAAAAGGGTAAGGAGTCCAAGATACCTCTTGAGGCTTTCGGCTTGAGCAACTGGAAGGATGGAAATCTCATTACTGAGATACTGGAAAGTCAATTGTCCATCATAAGAATTAGATGGTGACCACCACTACCACCACTTAAGGGGAAATCATAAAAACCAGTCCTGTACTGATGGTATATTGCAAATCATTAAAAGAAAAACATCCCTGTGTTTCAGACATTTGAAAAAAAATCTGTTGTGTTTTGTAACCATGTCAGGGATCTGAGAGAACCATAGACCAGCTTATATGATGTTGCTACTCATTCTGATTCCTCTTTCATATTATCAAAGTTTCTAAACTATATTGAGGTATTTTTAATTTCAAAAAGCAACAGATGTACGGTTTTTGGTCCTAAAGTTATTCAACCTATTGAAACGGGTCACATTTTCAGAGATTCTTGTTCTGTGTGTTATATAGGCTACGTGCATGAGTATTTTCGTATTTCTTCATTTCTAACAGAGGCCGTAGTTTCTTCATGCTCTCTATTGACCCAGTAAATTGGTTTATTTGGGTCAATTGAGAGTAGTTATCCCAAGGAAATGTTAATGTTGAGTGCAGTTGTTCAAGTGGCTTTTCTTCTACTTTCATGTGGTTATTTGTACACAGGCTCAGTGTCTTCATTGACTTACTCTGTGATTGTTGGCAGTTATAATGCACTGGATAATGTGGAATAATCTATTTGAATTCTAATTATAATTCAAAAATCAGTAATTGCATTCTTCCAAATAACCAGATTTAGTTAGTATTACTCTGGGATCATCGTCAGAAGAATGCCAGGTCGTTTGTTTATATCAGTACATAGCTGGTCATCTCTGACACATCTGTCAGGAGTTTGGGCTATTTTGAAGCCCTGGTGACCCAGTAATATTTCTGCTGAATTATGGAAAGTAAACTGTTGGCTTAGGACTGCATAGGAAGCTTCTCCTCATTGGGAATTGTGTGTGACTGGATGATTACGTATTTATATCGGTGGTTGAAAGGAATAACCAAAAAAGAAATATTTTGCACTAAGCTGAGGATCAAATTGTCATTTCTTGGCTTTGTACTTTAGTTTTCTGAGTCTGTAACTTAATTCTGTTCACTTGTTATACGAAAGCAAACAGATTAGTGAAATAAAGCAGTTAGGTGTCATTGAAGTTAGAGAATGAGATTCTTTGTTCAAAATAACATTTGTTAGGAAAAAGTTCAGTGAAAGCTCTTCAGGTGCAAGAAATCAAGTCCTGGCAGGAACAAGTTATTCTAAAGTGGTGGGGTGCATTTTCCTTTCCTTGCTCCTTCCCTTCCTCCCTCTGTCCTTCTTGTGATTTACTATGTATCTAGCTTTTAACAACCTGCTAAATGTATTAGCTTAGCTTTTTAAAAATGGGTTCAGCCTTGAATGATGTAGATAAGACCAGTGATATGCCAGGGAATTCCCTGGAATTGGAGACTGGAGGGTCTTCCCCAGAATGTGGCAGGGAGGACTGTTGTAGACAAGAGCGCTTCAGAGCTTTCCCCACAGCCAGTATCCCCCAGCTGAAACCACTGATTCATTCCAATACTTCAACTGTCTTTACTGCTGGGAAGTTTTTTTCTTTGTACCTGCGGGTCCCCAACCCCTAGGCTGCGGACCTGATCTGTGGCCTGTTAGGAACTGGGCCACACAGCAGGAGGTGAACAGCAGGCAAGGGCGTGAAGCTTCGCTCCCATCACCGTATAAGCTCTGCCTGCCGTCACATCAGCAGCGGCATTAGATTCTCATAGGAGCACAAACCCTACCGTAAACTGCACACGCGAGGGATCTAGGTTGCGCTCCTTATGAGAATCTAATGCCTGATTATCAGAGATGGAGCTGAGGCAGTGATGCTAGCTCTGGGGAGCGGCTGCAAATACAGATTATCATTAACAGAGAGGTTTGACTGCACAATAAATGCAAAGCGCTCGAATCTTCCTAAACTATCCACCGCTCACATCCGTGGAAAAATTGTCTTCCATGAAACTGGTCCCTGGTGCCAAAAAGGTTGAGGACCAATGCTTTATACTTTATCAAATGCGTATGTATGCCCTTAATATCAATTGAGAAAAAAGAGACCTCTTTGTTTTTATAGTGATTTGGTAATAAGTTTGATTACCATTGTTTTCCTTTTTCCTGTGATCTTTTATTTTTCAATATTTTCCTTGCTGTAGTCCCCTCCTCTCCAGTGTTCTTCCTGACTCTAAGTTGTATTTCAGCCTTAAGTTTAATATCCTTTTAACAGAGCCCATTCTTTTCTTCCCAAAAAGTACTAAAAATGATCCCATTTGTTTGTGTATAGCCAAAATTGTAGTATTAGTACAGGTTTATTAATTATTATTTTCCCTGCTAATGGGAGCTATTAGGAACTTTTAAAGGCTGATTTGTGATTTTTTTTAGAGACGAGATCTCTTTGTGTTGCCCAGGCTGAATTTGAACTCCTGGAATAAAGCAGTCCTCCTCCCTCAGCCTCCCGAGTAGCTGGGACCACAGGCGTGTGCCACCGTGCCTGACTGTAATGGCATTTTTAAAGTGAGGGGAAATGTGAAGCAGAAGGGAATGTGAATGAATGTATTGAAAAAGCTTGAGAAAAATAGCAATAAAATACTTGTTGAAAGATTATCAAATGGGTCTTGGGTTGAGATTTTCTGAACTGAGAACTAAGATTTGTGTGGTCTGAATTCACCCTGCCTCCAGACTGCTCTGTTGCTTCTGCTGTCTATATATTGTACCATCATTTGTTAAAATCTTTATTGAAAGCATCAGTTTGATTTCTGATTTTTTTCCATGAATATAAAAAGTTCTTTAGTGAATTCTTGGTATATATTTTGTATTTGTACCCTTACCCTAACCCTAACCCTAAGCCCCTAGTAAGGTCAGTTTTCAGTAGGATAAATATTTTTAGATTTCAGGATACAAGGGTAAAACACACTCTAAAATAGTTAGCAGTTTTTATTTCCTGTAAGGAAGTATTATTATTAACCTTTTAATCTTTAATTTCTCTTAGCAATATTTGGTAATTCTCAGTGTAAAGTTCTTGTATATCTTTTGTCAGATTTAGCTGTACGTATTTCCTGTTTTTTTGTACTGTTGTTAACGATGTGATGATCTACGTAGAAATTCCCATAGCCTCTACATAAAAGCTCCTAGAACTAGCGATTTAGCAAGATTGTAGGATACGTCAATATAAAAAAAATTGTATTTCTATAAACTAACTTAGAACAATCGAAGTAGAAATTAATAGATTTATAGAAATCTACAAATAAATTTTGTAACAAGGCACCTTGATGTAGATCTTTTCATTCTTTGTTTTGCCTCATGACTTTTTCAGCAAAGAAAAATTATCTTTAGTTTTGGGAACTTTTCTAATACAGATTGAGTATCTCTTATCCTAAAACGCTTAGGACCAGAAGTGTTTTGGATTTTGGATGTTTTGGAATTTTTGAATATTTGCATTATACTTACTGGTTGAGTATCCCTAATCCAAAATGTGAAATGCTTCGATGAGAATTTCCTTTGAACGTCATATTGGTGTCCCAAAGCTTTGGATTTTGGAGCATTTTGGATTTCAGAGTTTTAAATTAGGGATACTTACCTTGTACTTTTTCCTTGTTTTTTTCCCCCTCCCTTTCTTTTTGGAGTGTCAGACTTAGCTATCTTTGTTTTGGGGTATGAACAAGGTAGGGCTTTGGCGATTAGGACTTTTATTTAATTCTCTTGTGGAGTTGGTAGTTTTTGAATGCTTTAGGTAGGGCATTGAAGGAGGACGGAAGGGGCTTGGCAGCTTGCTGCCTTGCCCTCACCCTAGACCTGGCTCCCTGTTGGGGCAGCAGATACTGAGACGTCTGCCTGGGTGAGGGAGGGCAGTAGCCCGTGTGTAATTGCGGGGGAAAGCATGGGGAATCCGACTGCTCTGTAGTCACGCCGGTTACCAGTCCTCCTAGCTCTGTGCTGCCCCTTGGTCTCCGGTCGTTCATTTCCTGACTTCCCAGTGTTCTGAGTTTTGAGTCTGCTTCCTCCTCCGCCATGTTTTTCCCAGCGGACTCCTCCGTCTGCTTCCTACCATCTCAGTGTAGCCGTCTCCCATCTGTTACCATAGTTTCTCCTATATCTTTCCTTCTGGGTTTATACCTTCCTGTTCCTCTATTTTAGTTGGAGTTTTGGGAGGGAGCGGAGAAGACCTGTAAAGCCTACTGTGTGTATACTCACATATCCCTTTTTATTGTATAATGAAACCACATTAAATAAATGTACAGCTGTTATAGACTGAATTGTTTCCCCCACTGCCTGATTCGTGTGTGAAGCCCTGTCCGCCAGTGTGACTTTATTTGGAAATAGGACTTTTACAGAGGTAACTAAGGTTAAATGAGGTCATAAGGGTGGGGCCCTAATCCAGTCCCACTGGCGTTCTTATAAGAAGAGGCAGAGACCCCAGGGATGCACACGCACAGAGGAAAGGCCGTGTGAGGACAAAATGAGAAGGTGACTGTCTGCAAGCCAAGGAAAGAGACCTGCCTTACCACCAGCTTGATCTTGAACTTCAGCCTCCAGAACTCTGGGAAAGTCAATTTCTGTTGTTTAAGTCACCCAGTCTGTGGTATTTTGTTACGGTAGCCCTAGCAGACTAATACAGGTGCCTAGCAAATTAGTATAAAGTGAATGCCCGTATATCCACCACCCAGAACCACACCAGGACATTGGGAACTCCGCCATACGTCCCATCCCAGTCACAGTCCCTTCCCTTCCTCCAAAAGTGACCCCTATTCTGATTTTCCTAATAGTTACTTCTTTTATAATTTCTTTACAGTTTCTTCACCCTAGTGTACATTTCTAAACACTGTAATTTAGTTCTGCCAATGTTTCTAAACTCTGTCTTGTAAGTCTCTGTCTTTTGGTCTGTAGGTATCACTGCAGCCATTTAACCCATGTGTTCCCAGTGTGTGCCCCGCTGGTGTAATTCAGCATGTTCCTCTCTTCTCTTGTATTTCTGCAAATTGGTGGCTGAATCCAGTTGCTTGATCAGATTTGGGTTTAATCTTATTGGCAAAATTATATGTTGTAATGTTTTGTTTTTTGTCAAAAGGCATTGAAGTATCTGGTTTTCACTCCTTTTTTTGTGTTAGCTATTGATGCTCCATGCCCAGATTTATTAATTCATTAGGGCTTGTAAAATGCTGATACTTCAGTTCTTTCACTTTGTTTTCATTTATTAACTGGAATAATTGTATACGAAGGTGCTTTTCCTCATCTGTTTGGTTGTTGACTTTATTTAGGAAAGTCAGGATAAATATTTGATTCTTTCCTTTTGTTGATAGAATTTTCAAGACAACGAATTGATTCCCTGTCATCCTCAGATGGTGGCCAATTCATTTAATTTCTTTTCTTTTTAAAATGTCATTGTGATGTCGGGGATTTCAGCATAGTTGGCAGGTTCCCATCCACTGTGGTTCTCATCCTTACTGAAGCTGAGATTGTGCCATCATTGGCCAACAGGAGCCTCCTTAAATTGACTCCTGAGTACTTTTGATCTGACCTTATAAGCCTTTGATAGCTTTCTTGCTGTCTAGCATGTCAAGATGTTTCGGGTTTATTGTTACGTTTCTTGCCCAGGCCCAGAACCAGCCATTTATTCAAGAAGCCCTGATTTTATTTAATCAGAAAAGACATTTCAAGGCCTCTAGATGCTCATTATTATTGGGTTAACTGTTGTTTGTGGGCCTTCCCAATAGACAGAGCTAAGAGCTATAGAGTGTCTGTATATAAAAAATAAAATGACTTGAGCTCATACTGATGTTTTAAATTCAAATTCAGAACTACATGGTTTTGTTTGTTTGCTTTTTTGAGATGGGTTCTTATTCTTTTGCCCGCACTAGAATGCAGTAGCGCCACCATAGCTCACTGTAATCCCTAGTACCTAGACCCAAGCGGTCCTCCTGCCTCAGCCTCCTGAGCAGCTAGGCCTAAGTGGCGTGCCACCACACCTGGCTAATTTAAAAATTTTTTATAGAGACAAGGTCTCACTATATTGCTCAGATTGATCATGAACTCCTGGCCTCAAGTGATCCTCCTGCCTCAACTTTCCAAAGTGCTAGGATTACAGGCGTGAGCCACTGCACCCAGACTTCAGAACTACATGTTTTTGTGTTTACTTTTTATTGAAGTATAGCAGGTAAACAGAAAAGTGCAAAAGTCTTATATGTCCAGCTTGATGAATTTTCAGAAAGTGACAATTCAGTTACAGCCATATAACTGGCTCCCAGGCAGAACTTTACCAGCACCCCAGACCTCGTCCCAGCCACTGTCCACTCCTCGTCCCACCACAGGTAATTACTGTCCTGACTCCCAGTAGCACCTATTGGTTATGCTATTGGACCTTTTCCGTTTCAGTCCTCATCCTTTTGAGAGTGTGGCTGGGGTCACCAGTCAAGGGCTGAGGAGGGACGCAGGCACCAATCTCTCGATACTGGGCACGGTGTCCCCAGGATCCCTCAGTGGCGTCACCAAATAGAGCCCAGTGCTGAGGCAGGAGCAGTGGTCTGGGAGTCCAGAGTGTGTGTCTGAATTGCTTCTCTGGGCAGGTGTCCTCTGAGGACTACAGAATGTTTACATAATCTCTTACGTATCACACCTCTGTTTTCTGCCACGCTGAGAATCCTGTCTTCTCAGCAGGATGGTGTCTGTGCCAGTTCAGGCTGCTTAAAGGGTCACTAATCCCATCGTGGGGGCTCTGCCTTCATAACTTCATCTCAACCTAATTACCTCCCAAAAGGTCCCACCTCCTAGTCCCATCACATTGGGGATTAGGGTTTCAACACGTGAATTTTGGAGGGACACAAACATTTAGTGCATAATACATGGGGTGATAGCATATCACATAATTACTCATTCGCTTTGTCCCCCACTACACATGGGAAGTCTCTGAATAACAATACTAATATTAAAACCACCAGTTATGACTACTAATACATTAACTAGTCAGTTTTCTTGCGTATACTCTCCCCATTCTCTATATTGTTTTCAACAGTAGCACAATGCTGTGTTGACATATCATATAACCTTATATACTAAAATTGTTCCCTCTTAACTCTCATCTTAATTCTGTAAGCCACCACGTAGTTGACACTCACTGCAGTCCTCATGTATGTCGTCACTTTGGTTTTTTGAAGCTTATTCTCTGGGAGAGTCCTCAGGAAGGGTTCTGAGAACATTTCTTGAATTCTTGCATAGTTATAACTTTCCCCTTGATACATGAAAGTCACTTTTGCTGGATATAAAATCGTTGGCTTGCATTTTCTTTTCTTAAGTACTTAAGTATGTTTCTCTGTTTTCTTCTGGCATAAACTGTTGCTGGAAATACCCAGTGATATTTTTCTCTCTACATAATATGTTCCTTTTGCCTAGAAGCCCAAAAGACTTTTCTGTTAAAGTCCAGTAAATTTTGGGAAGCCATGTCTGGTGTTGGCCATTTGGTTGATAGTCTCAGATACGTGGCATGTTCTCTCAGTATATAGCTTTAGGTCAGTTTTCATTTCAGAAGAATTTTCCTTGAATTACAGTGTGCAGTATTTGTTCTGTTCCATTGCTTTGTTGTGGGTTTATAGTCAGAGACTCCTGTTGCCCGTGTTAGACCTTCCATGCTCATCTTTATTATAGCTCCTTCTCTTGCATCCTTTTATCTTTTCAATTTATTTAAATTTTTTTCTCCTTTGAACCACTTGTTTCTCTTAAAGCGTTTTTGTATTTACTTGCTCTTCTGTGTAATGTTCACTTCTAAAATGATTTTTCTTTTATTTGTAATTTTTACTGGAGTTCTGTTACCCGTTCAGAGCTCCTCCTGTGGGTTTTGCACAGGCAGCTTGTTCTCTGAGCTCTCCCCTCCCTGTCTTACCTCAGCCTTTTCTTTCTTTCATCTCGGTTGTACCTGTTTTGCTCATTTTTGATTCCACCCCCAGCCAGCACTTTCTCCTCGGTGCTGGGCTTGGCTTGGAGTGGGGAGCCCTGCAGGGGTCGTTTACCAAGTGTCCAGCCTGAAGTCGTGGCTTGGAATCTGTTGTGCTTCCCAGCGAGCGCTGGAGACTTCGTGCTTTTCTCCACTTCCGTCTGTGGGGTCACTGGTAACATGGTCTGTGGCTGGGGGTGTCCCTACCTGCTTGTGCTTTAGGATCGTGAAGATACTTGTCATCAAGTTACCCTGGAATTGATGTATGAGTTTTTACCAGTTTTTATATTTCATTTAGAGAAAATTATAATTTCCCGTACAGAAAAGTGAAGAATTTTATCTTCCCTTCACAGAGAAAAGAATCTTTTATAAAATAACAGCCTTGCCATGAAGGCCAAGAGAGTAAAATTGCCTGTTAAAGCTTTCTAATTTGCATTTAATGTGAAAGGTTAATGGTTTTATTGTGAAATCACCATAGAGTGGGTTAGAAAACTAATTGCTTTTATTAATCACTAACAAGCAACTGAAAATTATCCAGAATGTGGCAAGTAGCTAACTATGTATTAGTGAATATGAATATTATTGAAAATTTCATCTTGAGGTCAGTTTTTATTATCAGCTAATGAAGTAGTCCAGATACTTCAGAGTGAAAAGAAAATTCTGACTTTGGAAATAAAAGTTATTTGTTTTATATAGTTTTGCCTATTTAGAGAATATAGACTACTGCAAATAAAGTTAGTCATTTTGTGGAAATTTAGAGAAGAAGTGGGAATTTAATTGTCTTTTCTGCTATACCAGTCATAATCTCCCTTTTTCTATCGACTTTGAAGCCTCCTTGGTTTTAAGAGTATTTTCATTTTGTTGTTTTTAAACTGGCTGCCTCCTTTGTGTTGCCTAGAGTGGGAGAGACCTAGAAGGGGGGATAAAAATTAAATAAGAGACAGTTTTGCTTCATAATACCTTCTCTGTTTAATTATTTTAGTAAGAATCTGAAACCAAATATACAATGGAAAACTAATGTTGGCAAACCTTCCGAGAGCCCATCCTACAGTTAAGACATTAAGTCATAGCATCTGTGCAGTGGCAGTCTGGGTACCTGTGATATGCTATACTGAATGACAATTGTTAACGGGTAGAAACTTGCTTGTAAAGTGTAGTTACATTTTCTCACATTAGATGCCTGACCAGTGTCCTCTTCCTTAAATAAGGCGGTTCTGATTCTCACTCATACGTATTCACACTGATGGGAGAAGACAGTGGGAGAGCCGTGTCATCTGCCGACGTGGTTGTAAGACCTGACATTTTCTGGGGAAATAACACTGGTCTTAAGAGGGTTCAGGCTTCTAGGGACAGAGGGTTGGGCATAGAGTGTTTCAGCTGCCTCCCTGTTTCCAAAGTAAGGAGTATAGCCCCGCCAGCATGCTTTTCCCAGTAAAGGTTGGTCTATGGCACACAGTTTTCCACTGAGTCTTGGCTCATACTGTATTAGTATGTATTTCTTTTTCAGTTTCCCTGGATAGTGTGTACTCTGAGAGAAACACCATTCCCTCCGGCTCAGGGTCCACTCTGAAAGGCCTTGCATGTTCGCAAGGAGGAACTGGGATCCTTATAGTTTTTGCCTTTTCTCCAGGAGGCAATTCTAGGGGTATTGTTCATGCACTTGGCCAAAGAATTCTCTGACTCAGGTCCAGCATGCAGAGCAGTGATTTATTGTTGCAGTCCACCTCCAACTTGCTTCTCACAAACAGGGGCCCTGTATGAGGTTGGCACCATATTTATAGATTTATCAAAATGCAATTCTAGCTGGTTATGAACATAGCAGTAATAACACCTTAGTTCTGATGCTTAAAAGCAATAAAGCTTTTCATAAATGTGCGTTTGAATTTCAATTCCTGGTACCTTTTTGCACCCTCTCCTTTGTGTGCTTGTATTTAAAGCCAATTATATTCATATGTTTGCTTTGCAATGTGACTTACAGCTCAGTATTTCTCTCCTGACTATAACATTAGATGTCAGATGAATTTCTTTTCCTCAGTTTTCTAAACAGAGGTTTTTGATCTCAAAAATGTGCAAATTTACTTTTAACTCTGCTTTTTAACTTGCATATTTTTAGTCTGACTTGAGGCTACATCTTTTGTTCTTAGGGCATTTATTTCTAGCATTTCCATTGGAAAAATTTTTTTTTTCTTTTGCACATCATAGGAAATATTACAAGTAAAGAGAAGTGTAACTAATAAAAATAGTCTTCCAAGAAAGGGACGGGACAAAACAAGTATGAAGGGATAAAACCAGTATGAAGAAAGTAAAAACTAAACATTATTCCATTACCAGGTACGACAAAGAGCTTTGAATAAGAGATTTATTTTAGGTTTGGTTGAGAGGAAACTGGTACAACCTGCAGAATAGTGTTGCTTACACAGTATCGCTGTAACTGCTGTTACGGTGGGGACTGACTGCACGGGATGAGAAAGAATTCTCCACACAAAGAATAGTTAAAGGTAAAATGTTCACTATTTTACTTTCCCCCAGAAAAGAGTTGGGGGGAAGGGTTCAGCACAAAGAAAGAGAGGCGACGTGCCACCCCAAGTCAAGGGGCTCAGGATTTTTATGGGGGCACAGAGAAAAAAGACTGATAGCAGGAAAAGTTTGGCTGTGAAGCTGCTGCATCAGCTTTTCTTTCTTTCTTTTTTTCCCTCCTCTGTGAGGCTGTCTTATCAGAGTCCTTGGAATCTGGTCCTGGCAGGAACTGAGGTGGTGAGTTCTCACCCTTGCTGTCTGTTTAGGGCTCTTCAAGGCTGTGAAAATGAAATAGAGATAATGAGTTAGTCTTAAAGACAATAAGTTGAGCCGCAGGTGGTTAATCAAACAAAACAAAGGGGGCTCTTGTGCTGTGATCTTTCCCTCCAAAGGGGCAATTATGTGCTGTGAGTTTATTCCTCTTTCTGTTAGTTTATTTTTCTGTGTTAGTTTATTAGCAAGGCTGTCCTATCAGCTACCACCTGTGACTGTGATGTGATTTCCTTTGATTTTAGGGACATCTTATATCTCCATGATATTAATAATTGATTATTCGGTTTTATTAGATCAGGGCTTTTCAACCTGTGGGCCTGGCACACCTGGGAACTTGTTATTAATAGAAATGCAAACTCTCAGGCCCCACCTGAAGTTTGAGCATAGAATATAGAGAAAATATGGCTCTTTGGGTCAATAACACTAGGGAAAAAAGCATACACAGTCATGCATCACTGAAGGATGAGGGTGTTTTCTGAGAAATGCATCATTAGACAATTTCATCGTTGTGTGAACATCGCAGAGAGTCCTTACACAGACCCAAAGGACATAGCCTGCTAACACCTGTGCTGTGTGGTGCAGCCTAGGGCTCCCAGGCCACAGACCTGCACAGCATGTTCCTGTACTGAATACTGTAGGCACCTGTAACACAACAGTGAGTATTTGTGTAGCTAAACATATGTAAACATAGAAAAGGTATAGTAAAAATTGAGTATTATAATCTTATGGGGCCACCATCATATACATGGTCTGTCATTGACTGGAATATCTTATGTGGCACACGACTGTATATAAAAGGATAGGCCAACAATCAGCTACCTGGGGGGCGAGAACCAGGGGCAAAGATGAAGGTAACACTTTCTACCATGTGCCTTTGTTTACCTTTGAATTTTATGCTTTGAGCCATTCAGAAATAATTTTTAAAAATTAGCTTTACTTAAATTATGAAATTTAAGTATGCTTCTAAGGAATTTCCCCCTTTAACATCATAAATTTAAAAGAAAAACTCAAGAAAATGATTTCCATCAAGCAATCTATGTTAATTACCACTCCCTTCCTTGTATCTTACATCTTTCAAGCAAATTTCAATTCCTAAATCCACACACACACATTTCCACATAGAAATCTAAAGAGGTATAATCCAGATTAAGAACCTAAAGGAAACAGAAAGAGGATACAGTTGATCATCTGTGTAACAAATAAAAGAAAGGCCGGGAGCTGCAAAGCTGTAGAAAATGAAGGACGCTCAGGGAGAGGAGCCAGAGTGTATAAATGCAGAATTCAATACAGTGTCAAGTATTTGGAGTGTTTTTTTCATTGAGATTATAGCTATGAACAAGGATTACCGCAGCAAGAAGAGAAGTCCCCGTGGGACAGAATCTCTAAAACAGGGTACTCAATTGTGTAACTGGTTTTCTAGTAAGATGTGCTTACATCGTATGCAATGTCATGGCATCATGTCTTGGTCTTTTCAGAATTAGGGTAGTTTGACTGTAAAATCACATTTGTTGCCCCACAAGGTTAATGTTAACAAGTGGGATATACTTAAAAGACTGAGGTTCTGAAATTCTGTTGGCCCTAGTAGGTGTGTACATGTGTGGATCCAGCGTTCTTTGTAAAAGGCCCCTACGTGGCTTCCATGTTACTTCTCCTCACTTGGTCTGGATGTCCCATGGATTGTGTTGGAAGCCCACAATCATCTTCTGAAGGAGATACAGTGTTTTATGCAAGGTTTTTTGATGACCAACCTGTAGGCAAAGTACCCAGAGCAGAGTTAGGTTAGAGTAGCTTCTCAGTGGTTTTTTTTTTTTTTTTTTTACATCATATTGCATGAGGATAGTTACAAAGTAGCCAGCGAGAGATTTAAAATAAATAGGAAGGAGAAGAGGCCATGTCTTAGTCATGGTAGGCAGTCCCCAGCCTCTTATCCTGAAGTCTGAAGAGCCCACAGCACTTGGTGCAGACTTGTAACGAACCCCTCTCTGTTTTGTCAGTACGGTTGTGCTGTGTGCATGTGACATGCGTGTTCTGGTTCTTGCTGCGATCCTGGTGAATCCAGGGAGCGTGGATGGGTGCTTTAAAGACCCGCCACACTACCACATTACTCTAGTGTAGATCCTGTCGTAAACACTTGCTCTTTGGGAAACTTAAAATCCACAAACATAGGTCTTGACCGGTAAGTGAAGAGGAACTGAATTTTAATTATTTGCTGAAAAATATATCATTTTGGAAGCATTAAAAAATCTAAACTGTATAGCCGGGCATGGTGGCGCATGCTTGTAGTCCCAGCTACTCGGGAGGCTGAGGCAGAAGGATTGCTTGAGTCCAGGAGTTTGAGGTTGCTGTGAGCTAGGCTGATGCCATGGCACTCTAGCCCGGGCAGCAGAGTGAGACTCTGTCTCAAAAAAAAAAAAAAAAAAAAAATCTAAACTGTAAACTGAGAGCAAACAGCATAACAACCCCAAAATATATACATACATACATGCATCAGTAAAACCGGCCACCCGGTAGTTTTGCTTTTCTCTAAATGCTAAATGCTGTTAGTGCTAGAACTGAAAAGGACCTACTTGTCTTTCTAGAAGTGTATGTTTTGCATATGTAATAAGTTTATTTTTCTGTGGCTTTGGAAAATTAATTTATTCTTTATTGTTAGGCCTTTTATGTAAGAAATGTGACAGGGTTTCTCATTCAGTCTGGAGCTAAGAATTCAGGTTGACACTTGAGCTTTACACCTCTGATATCCCTGCTCCTTATCTCCTGTTGTGTATCAAGCAGATGAGATTTCATTTCAAAAAGTAAAGATTGAATTGTTTTCATACGTGAACTGGTGAAAATGGGAAGGTTCATCCTTTAAAAACAGTTGACTTGGATGGATGGAAAATATTCTTCTGTCCTGCTTCCCACCTCAGTTTAAAAAATTAGATGTAAATGCAAAATCCCAAAATTACAGATTTAGTGTGAATTAAAATTCAGGTAGATTCGGGGTATTGTAACTTATAAAGCATTTGCCTCTAAATATATACACTCTTTTAAGAGATGTCTTCTTAATAGCGCATGGTATTTTATGATTGCTCATGCCCTATGAATATTCTCATTCAACTCTAGAGTTACTAACTCTGAAAGTCTGGGCATCCAGTGGTCTCCCGGTGGAAGTGGACAGCAGCTTTATACTGGTTGATGACATTTAAAGCCAAGGGTGAACCACTCAAAAAGTGTTCGGTTGGTGATAAGATTGTTTTTAAAGTACCATCAGTGAAACGGTGAAAAACCACGTAAGCACCTGACTCTACAGTGTTACGACTGCAGCGATGAACCTCTTAGCTTTCACACCAGGATTGTTTTCCCACAGAATTAGTCTTTTGAGGTGAAATTCACATAACATAAAATTAACCATTTAAAAACGAACAGTTCAGTGGCATGTAGTACGTTAACAGCGTTGAGCTACTGTCGTCTGTCTAGCTCAGAAACATTTTCATCACCCTGAAAGAAAACCCCATACACTTTAACAATTGCTCCCCATTTGCCTTCCCCCCAGCCTGCCTCCAGCAGTTTTGCATTCTGTCCCTACGGATTTACCTATTCCGAATATTCCATATAAATGGAACTTTTTATGTCTGGCTTCTTTAACTCAGCATAATGTTTTCAGGGTTTATCCACCTCGTAGCATATATTAGTACCTCATTCTTCTTCATGTCTGAATAATATTCCATCATATGGATATACCAGTTTGTTCACCCGGTCATCCATTGGTAGACATTCAGGCTGCTTCCACCTTCTGGCTACTGTGAGTAATGCTGCTGTAAACATGCAGGTACATGTACCTACCCTATCACACAGCAGTCCTGCTCTTGGGTATTTACCCAGTGAAGTCATATGTCCACAAAAAGACATGCACAAGAATGTTTACAGCAGCTTTATTTATAATAGCCCGAAGTTAGAATTATTATATCTTGATTGGGGTCTTGATTACATGGGTGTGTATAATTAATTGTATTGAAACCCAAGATCTATTTACTTTCACTGTACACGAGGTCTATCCGGAAAATATCCAGCCATTTTTAATGTAACGAGAGCAGTTTTCGTGACATGGATGTAACCTGGCATCCCAGGAGAGTGGACTGGGATGCACGTGCGTGAACAGTGACACCCTCACTGTACTGGTCAGTGGGGCGCTAGATGCTGCTGAGCGAGCGTGTGTACTGTGTGGCCATCACATTCAAAATGATTGAGCGGGTAGAGCAACGAATTGGCATCAAATTTTGCATTGAACATTCCTCCTTGGAAACTATTCGGATGGTTCGGAAGGCTTTCAGGGATGATGCGATGAGTGCAGCGCAAATAACAGTGTGGCTTTACAAACGCTTCAAAGATGGTCGAGAATCTGTTGAAAGTGACCCACGTTCTGGAAGGCTGGCAACAGGCAGAACACCTGAGAATGTTGAACGTGTATGGGCTAGGTTAAGAGATGCTGGGAGAACTGTGTGAGGTCCCAAGGTGCCTACTTTGCAGGGGACTGAGGCATCATTGTTGCGTGTACAGTGTTTCTTGTATCTTGTATCTTCTTCAGTAAATGTCTCTGTTTTTCATATTGTAGTACATGGCTGGATACCGACAGACCTCGTGTAAATTCTGCCTCAATTTAAAAGAGAAAATAGAGCAAACCATGAGTCTTAATTACAGGAAAAAAAAAAAAACGAGAAATTTCTGGCTGCTCTACTGAACAAATTAGGAGGACAAGGATAGAAGGAAATCAGTTTAGCAATGACCTAGGCAAGAGATGACGGTAGCTTGCTTCAAGATGGTAACAACAGAAGCGGTCAGATTCTGG
The DNA here is from genome assembly GCA_963574885.1 of Lepilemur ruficaudatus. NCBI lineage: Eukaryota > Metazoa > Chordata > Mammalia > Primates > Lepilemuridae > Lepilemur > Lepilemur ruficaudatus. Next base: position 24,441 of record CAUYRT010020358.1, read on the forward strand.
ATATATTTTGAAGATTGAGCTCATTTGGTCAATTGGTGGATATAATGGATGTGAGGGGACGAAAGTTAGAAAGGATGGTGCTAAGGTTTTGCACAGGACGAAGTTACCCTTTAATGAGCTGAGAAAGACTGAGGAGCAGGTTTGTAGGGAAGATCAGGAATTTGGCGTTGAATATGCAGAGAGACGTGTTTGACATCTAACACGAGCTATTGAGTAGGCAGTTGTGATACAAGAGACTGGAGTTGAGGGATCTGATCCAGACTGCGAGGATAAAATTTGAAGGTGTCAGCACAGAGGGTAAAGTCCTAAGATTGAATGACTTTCCCAGAGGAGTAAGTGCAGACAGGCCTGAGAACCGAGCCCGGAACACTGTAACTTTAGAGGTGAGGAGACGGGAAGAATCCAGCGAAGGGGAGCGAGAAGCCCTGCCCAGCGGGGTAGAAAGAAAACCAGAATCGTGTGGTTTGCACATTTCCTGTTTATAATAGGCAAAGCTCAATAAAACGTTTAGATTCTCTTTTACATGTTAACTTCATTTTAGTTCGTTTCTTATTTAATTTGTTCCATATTAATTGGTACAGCCTTAAAGACTTTAATGATTGCTTAACTTATGTATTTTTCCTGCATTGATAAATGCGTGTCATTTTATGTAAAAACTGAAATGGAAAAATGCAATCTAATTTTAGTATGAACCATGCATGGAAATAACCATGTCTTCCTTAGTTAACAGTATTGAAATTTTAGGATAAAATTGAATTACTTTATCAAATTTAAACTGGTTAATGTAAAATCAGTGTTAAAACTTTAATACAATAGCTCTGTGGTGGACAGAATAATGGTCCTCCAGCAGTGTCCACATTCTGATCCCCAGACCTATAAATATGTTGCCTCACATTGCAGAAGGGACTTTGCAGATGTGATTAAATTAAGAATTTGGGGATGGGGTGGTTATCGTGGATTACCTGGGTGGGTGGGCCGGATGTAACCACAAGGAGCCTTCTAAGGGAAAGAGGGAGGCAGGGCAGTCAGAGTCAGAGATTTGAAGATACCTCCCTGCTAGCCGTGAAGGGGGAGGAAGGGGCCAGGAGCCTATGAATATATGTGGTCCCTAGAAGCCGGCAAAGGCCGAGGAATGGATTCTTCCCTAGCGCCTCCAGAAGGAATGCAGCCCTTCTACCACCTTGACTCACTTAGGACTTTCTGACCCCCGGAACTGTAAGATAATAATAGATTGTGTTATGTTAAGCCACTAGTATGTTTGTGGTAATATGTTAATCATAGCAGTAGTGAAACTAGTACTCCAGTTCAGAAAAGATAAGTAACTTGTTTTATATCACATATTAGAAAGGACAGTGGTAGAGCTTGGCCTCAAACTCGACCAGTGTGACTCCAGAGCGCATGAGACCGGATAGCCACCTCCAGGCCGCTAAACGTGATATAGCCTGGTGGATGTGGGACATCTCAGTGAAGTGGGCTGTCAGGAAGGGAGCTGCTTAGTCACATAATTGAGGCGGTTTTAATGATGCTTATCTAAGTACCGGCTAGCATACGCTGTCCAGTACTCTGTTGTACTAGAGTGTAACTCTGGTGTGGAGAATGATACACAAGCCTGATTTACGTTGTTAAATGTATGGTAGGTAACTGATAGCTTTGATTTCTGTGTTCACTGAGCAAACATTTGACGATAATTTGGCTTCCTTTGTGGCGTGCCTACAGGGAAGGAATGCATTGAGCACATGATTCAGTTGTCTGGTTCCTTTGATGAGATCTCAGTTTCCAAGGTGGTTTATTTGGGGCAGGGGTGGTAATACATTGGCCATAGGACTGTAACATCGCTCGGTCCCTTGGCAGTTACAATCTTCACTTAACGTTATTGCATCTGCATTCTGATTTTAGTCCAGTGGTTTAGTCCATTCACGGTGAGTCTAGAGATGGCTTTGTTCACTGGTAGATTATTTTACTGACCCTTTGAGGATTAGTCTCTGGATCTTGGAAATGCAGCAAGTTACTGCAATACTAGAAGGCCTCTTGCGAGACATAAGATGTTTTGCTCAGGTGACATGGCCCTGCTCTGCCAAGCCGATGAGTAAACATGAGTGAGCTTTTTGTAAGTTTGAATTTCTGTAATTGAAAACTAGGAAAATGGCAAATACATAAGTTTTTAGAACTAAAAGAATTCACAACCTGGACAGGTTGGAAAGATAGGCCAAAAATAATATGAGATATAGCATAACTAAGAGGAGAGTTTTGCACTTTATCATTTTAAAAAATGCCAAATTATAGATTATAGAAGATTAGATCTATGTAATACTTGCAAGAAAGACAAAGAGATTTATGTTTCCAGCAAGTTTATTGTGAGTTACTAAATGGTTAGTACCAAAGAAGCATAATGTTAGGTTGCATTGATAGAAGTGTAGTCCTCAGAACACAGGAGATACTTAGCTTTGTTGTACTTGGCACTAAACATTTTAAGAGGGTCCTGGGCATTTAGTGAGGGGCTTTGGTAAACTGAAGAGTGAGCAGGATGGTAAAGCGTGTAGATACGAAGTCATAGGTGTAGAGCAGTAGACAGAAATGGGGATGTTTAACCTGGAGAGGAATTTAGGATTGAGGATGGGAACACAATAGTTTGGCATGTACAGAATTTGTAGTGCAGTTAACGAACAAGAATTTCTAAGATCTAGAGATCACAATTAGTGTCAGTTGGCAGAAATTACTGAAAGACAGATTTTTACTCCGTGTACCTTAGCAAATGTTGGGTCACCTGTACATCCCTCTGCCCTTTTCCCCTTCCGGCCTTCCTACTGATGGAGGATTTTGTAATCTGCCCTCTCTGCACAGCTTTGTCTTTTGAGAGAGGCAGACCCGGGCTCGGATCCCAGATCTCAGCTAGTCAGGATGGACTCATTTTCCTTGCTGGTGTAGCTCTGGCCAATAAGACATGTACTGGTGGTCTTGGGACACAGGTGAGAAGATTCAAAGGGGAAGGAAGGAATACTCTTCCACTGGACATCATCCTGTCTGCACGTGAAGCCCAGAATGATGAGAACCACTTCGAAACCATAACTATGGCTAGCCCAGTGTGCTGATGGCAGAGCAAAAGGGAGAACCTAGGCCCTTGATGATCTTGTTGAATCATTGAAATGCAAACCTTGGTGATGCCTGACCTCAGAACTTTTTATTATTAAGCAATAGAAATAAATGAGTTGGCTTTTACTTGAATAATTAATATATTGCCATGTCATTGGTTTATCCTAAATTCTATAGTCCCAGAATGATTTCTGACAGAGTTCTGGAATGGAAAAGACTGTTTTCCCAGGAAGCAGTCTTTTTGTCCTTGGAGGTATTAAGCAGAAGTTGAATAAACATTTGCTTGACTGGGGATTCCAGCATTGGGGAATGTTTGGATTAGATGGCCTTAGATCCTTTCTAACTAGAGGATTCAGGCTTTACCATTCCTTCTAAAAGCAGAATAATGAAGCAGTCGGGTGTTGAGACTTCGGAGGAGCTGGAGTGCATTTGTCTTCTCCATTTCTTGCCTCCTTAGCTCTCTGAGGATCTCTGCTTCCTTTGAGAGGTGACTGTGGAGCGCTGTTTCTCATCATCCAAGAAGCCCATTGTCCTTTCTCTGAAAGATGTTGACTGTCGCTTTATCGTTTCCGGAGAGAAGGGGGTGGGAAATAATTGTGTTTCAGTTGTAAAAGTGCTTTTTTATTGTTAAGATGCACTGATTTATGGAAAGAAAGTATCTTTGAGTAGATGTTAGAAATTTTGTCTTACTGGAGTCAATTTAAATATCTTAATCTTTTTAGCTTAGTTTTTCCTTTTGGAAAATGGACCAGTTTTTCCAGTGTTGCTGACAGTGGCTGTTGTGGGGACAGAGTGGAAATAACAGTAGTGGCAGGCATTATTAGAAATGTGTTGTGCTGTTTGATTTCGTAAGTTGAGAGTACATTCTTTTGAGGTCAAAATAAGTAGTTTATTGTTAAATTGATGTCACTCTATAAATTTAATATTGTCCTCTTGCCATCTTGAAATCTGTTGTAATTGTTTTAAGTACGCTGCATTTTCATTGGGCACTAGGCCCTGGAAGTCACGTAGCCGTCCTGAAGATGAGCATTTGCTCATTGCCTACTTTCTCTCCTCCCTTTGCTTCCCGCTTCCCCTCGTGGGCTCTTGCTGCATCTCCGGTTCCCAGGCTTTTAACTCTCTTTTCTTCCTCTTAATATCTAGTTATCTCAACCAACCCTATAGTGCTCTCGTACGCACGGAGTTTGGGTTTGATAATTGTCTGATGAGTTTATCAGTCAGTTAGAGCACTTTCTTGAGCTTTGGCAAAGACTTTTATTCTACTAAGGATCCTCTGTAATAATTTTCTTCAGCTTCCACCTGTGACTTCTGTACTTCAAAATATGTACATGCTTGTTTCTGGCTGGTTACATGTTTAATTGAAGTATACTGTTGACATTGAGTTGGCCCCAGAGCTGAGTGAGTTATTGGTGATCTCAAGAGCCCATAGAGGTTAAGGGTAGGTGAAAACTTAGCTGGGGCAGCATCCTGGGTTGCTGTTTTGCAGATGGAGGGGCTTCCAGTTTCCTCACTGGTAAAATGAATCTTCTAATATAATAGCATTAAGGATTTTTTTCTTCCTTGAGTGATTAGAATATAGTTTCATATATGCCAGGAAATTAGACTCGTTCTAGTAGGAAAGATAGGAAATAATAAGCAAAAATATATCAGTTGTGAATTGTGCTATGAAGAGAGCTCACACAGGACGAGGAAGGGGCTGTGGATTGGTTGGGTCTGGCTGAGCAGGCAGGGCTGTTTTAGATAGGCTGGTCAGGGCGGCCTCCCCGAGGAGTTAGCATTTGAGCAGATACCTTACGAAGCTGAGCTAGCAAGCCATGAAAATCATACAGGAAGGGCAATCCCACAAGAGAGAACACAAATGCAGATACTCTTAGATGGGGACACGTGGAGCACAATGAGGGAACTGTGGCAATGTGTTTATTTCCAAATAATGTCTGCCAGTAAACTGAAAGGAGAATGGTTTGTTTTGCTTTGTTTTGTTTTGGGGAGAAGGGGCAATTGGACTTCTTTGGGAGATTCATCTTCTTAAAAATATAAAATACAGTTATTTATATATAGAACTTATATCTATATATAAATATATTCAAGTATCTTACATGTATATGCATAGGCAAGTATCTCAAACTCCGCACATTTGAATTTTTAATCACCATATGTATGAGCTATGATGATTTCTATTCTTAGTTCCAGTTTGAAGTTGGTGATGGTATTGTTGAAGAAACCGTATCAGGCTTCACATTGTAGCAGGTGGTCTTAAAGGTGGGGCATATCTTTGTGCAATGTGACTCCTTCAGTTCACTCACCAATATGAAGTAGAGAAGCAGATTTCTGGATTAGAGTATTTGTCCAAAAACAATTCCCTAATGAAAAATCTTTATGTTTAAAATATAATGACTAGAATTTTTTCAAGTTAACTTCACGACAAGAGCATAAGGTCTGCAATCAGATGGTTGTTGGTTGAGGACATACAGCAAGTTGTGAAGAAAAATATTGCAGATAGTTTTGTTTACGTGTAAGGCATGGACTTCTAATGTTTAGTCACTTAAATTTTGATTTAGAGCCTCAGTGAACTTGTTTATTCCATTGCTAGATATAATGATTGTGTATTTTGTTTTCCTGCCGAGTTTTCCCCTGGGGAGGTAGCGTTGTCAACATCAGTCCTAAACTTTTGAAGATCATGCCAACAGGCTGTTCGTTTATCTGAGGCAACTGCAGGAGCAGATCACAGAAGTGTGTTTGTTCCTCTGGAATGTTGTAGCTGGAGGATATTTAGAGAGCTTCCCCCAAAATTTTATTTGAATTTTGAGTTCTTACTGATAACTCTGTTACGCTGCTTTTGTTATTTGGAAGTAGTTTATATTTTTCTGCCTTTGATAAGAACAGCAAATTTGAATTACTTAGTAACTAAGTAGCTGGTATTTGTCAGAGCTCTTTGTTATGATCCTCATAGCTGTTTTAGGTGAGTCCTCCCTTGGAAGAAGTTCTGCACTGTTAATATTTTTAGCGTTTAGCTAGCTACATATCTAATATTATATAATGTAGTCTGCTTAAGCCAGTCTGATTAGAAGAGAACATTATTCAAAAATATAGAAAGAACGGTAATAGAAATAAGGATCTCAGATACTTGCCAACAGATCAGAACTCTCAGCTAGTCAATTGTATTTGAAGGATTATGTAATGTAAAGTATATAAAAGCACTTTGTAAATTCTAAGTTTTTGTCCAGTACTAGTTGACTTAAAAATGATTGTTTCACCCTTGTGCACAGTTGGTAGGAACGTAAACTGGTACAGCTTCTATGGAAAAAAGTATAGTGGTTCCTTCAAAAATGAAAAATAATAGGATTACCAGGTGATTCAACAGTTCCACTCCTGGGTATTTATCAAAAGAACTGAAAGCAGGGCCTCAAAGAGATATTTGTACATCTGCATTCACAGCAGCATTAGTCACAGTAACCAAAAGGTAGAAGCAACCCAAACGTCCATCCGTGGACGCATAGATAAACAAAATGTGGCACATGTGTACAATGGCATATTATTCAGCCTTAAAAAGGAAGGAAATTCGGACACATGCTACAACGTGGATGAACCTTGGAGACACGCTAAGTGAGATAAGCTGGTTACAAAAAGACTGTATGATTCCAATTACTTGAGGTCCCTGGAGGAGTCAAAAGGCTAGTCAAAGCCTTGTAGTCTTTGTAACAAAGCAATCATAGTTTTCAATTAAATGGATATTTTACCTGAATGTCTGTTGTCTAAGTTTTATAATTATAGCATGGGAGAACTATACCACTCCTATACACCCAGCTACTGTGGAAGAACAAAGAACAGCATAATCTGAACATTGTGTTTATGGACTAATCAGGTTATAGTAGGCATTTGTATAAAGGAGTTTCTTGTTTGAGTTCATAAATATTTCACTACTGTGTAAGCAAATAAGGCAATGTATTTCATAATAGGAAATCTTATTAAATATGGTTGCATTCTTGTGTTTTTTTATTTTTTATTTTTTAAAAAGACAAGGCCTCGCTCTGTCACCTGGGCTGGAGTGCAGTGGCCCAATCATAGCTCACTGCAGCTTTGAACTCCTGGGCTCAAGTAATCCTCCTGCCTCGGCCTCCCAGGTAGCTGGGACCGCAGGTGTGTGCCACCACGTCTGGCTAACGTTTCATATTTTTTGTAGAGATGCGGTCTCCCTGTGTTGTCCAGGCTGTTCTCAACTCCTGACCTTAAGCAATCCTCCCACCTCGGCCTCCCAGATTGCTGGGATTACAGGTGTGAGCCACTGCACCTGGCTGCATTCTTGTATTATTCTAATTAACTTTTCATCCATCTGTTTTCTTCCAAGACCTGTTCATCTGCTGTGTAGATTTTGAGCACATACTGTATACAAAATATTAAGCTTAATACCAAGACATGGAGGATACAGAAATCAAAGACAGCTCGTGCTTTCACGCTAAGTGCAGAAGTCCTTTCTGAGGTTGAGCAGTCAGACAATGAAACGGAAAAGATTCTGTGGCTCAGGAATGCTCCACGGGCCTTTAGGGGATGGGAGGAGTAGAAGCCACACTGCCAAGAGCGAGTTAGGGTCATAAGTAAACGCAGACCCCGTTGCACTTAGGATAAAGTCCAGCTTCCTTCTTGTGCCTTTCCAGACTAGCGGGCGTGGCTCTTGTGCCTGTTTTCTCTTCTTCAGCATCCTCTCTCCGTGTGGCCTTTTTCCCGATCCTCCAGGCCACCAAGCTGTCTTCTGTTTGAGGACTTTTACACAGTTAGTTCCCTCCCCCTGGAATGCTCCTGTTCTTTCTTCTTTGCCTGGCCAGTTCCTGTTCAGCATTTGGATCTCAGCTTAAATGTCACTTCTTACAGGAGACCCCGTGTGAGGCCACACGGGCTGTGTACCAGCCTCGCCTGCAAAGGGAAGGGCATCTCCAGGGTGTGCAGGTTTCGGTTCAGTCCTCTGGTTTCTGCTCTCTCAGAGCCCAGGTGTTTTTCCTTCATGACAGTTACCGTTTGGAACACGTGAGCGTGTCTGATTATTAATGCAGTGAAGCCACCGGCTCCCTGAGGGAGGGGCCCCGGCAGTCTATGCCCCGAGGCAGATGTTCTTCAGTAAACACTTTTTGAATGACTGAACAAGCGTAGCTCACTCCTGGCTGTCCCAGGGTAAAGAAAAAGGGGAAGAAAGACATTAGCTGAAGTGGCCGTGTGTTCGAGGCAGTGGATCGTGGATTGGTCTCAGGATCAGGAAACCTGGATGTGTTCGTAGGAAGAAGGAAGAGGGAGCATTGAACTTGAAACGGAAGGGGAAGCGCGTGAGAATGCCGCAGGGACAAGGGCCCGCGGGAGCTATGTGACAGAGAAGAGTTGTCCTGAGGAGGGAGAGGCCCGTTTCACCCATAGACAGGAGAAGAGGAGGCAGAACTTACGAGAGAGAAGGGTTTGGGAATAACAGAACCACCGTCACCAAATACTAGCGAGGGCTCCAGTAACACAGGTAGTATGAGTCAGTCTGCTGATGAGCCTCAGCGCGTAATAGCTAAAGAACCTCGTATTTGATACATAAGAATGCTGGTGGAAGGTTTTCCGAATCCTGTACGTGCCAGTGGTCACACACCCGTGGCTCATATCAGAAACGATGCTTTCACATTGTTAGAGTCATTTGTCACTTCTGGGGTGGAGGGGTCTGTGAGTGCCCAACGCTAGTCGTGCCGGGGTAATTACGCCCCCTGTTGTCCTGCTGAATGTTCAGCTGTGTGATGGGAGAATTCTGTCTCTGGCTAGTGTTGATTTGGGGCAAATATGAGAACTGCAGAGTGAAATGGACAAATAATTTTGTAGTGCATTTTGCTCTGCCTCCTGCTTGGGAGACTGATTGTGTTCAGTGACATTTTGCTGGGAAGCCTGGCCAGTTTTATGTGTTCTGTCTGTAATAGTAGGTGTCACATAAAATGGGAAGATTGTACTTTTGAGGAAGCTGGGTTTAGAGTCCAAGATCACTGAATTAGTCTATGGCAACAGTGGTTTTACTGGTTTGGCCACGTCTCTAGTTGGAAGAGATGTAAAACAATTGATTATTGCAAACTGTGGCACACACTGTGCTATTGAATATCCCATTGAGTCCTTAAGAGTAAACTCCAAACCTGTGACATGCTCCTTATTTATAGGAGTCAGGAGTGAAAGTATGCTTTGCACACCGTTGTCCTTGGCGAGGTGGTGTGCGGGTTATAGCACATTGCCAGAAGTGAGCAGTGGCCAAGCGAGAGAAGCACATGGGTCCTTACCATCAAGTGTGTATCTGAGCACCTCCTCCCATAGTTCTGGCCATGAACGGATTCTTACATTGACAGAGTGGCTCAGGATAGACCCGACTCAAGGCTGCCAATCCCTTTCCATTTTGAGAAATCAATCCAGAGAATTTTGAAATGCTGAAATAGCAAAGCATCCTTGAAAAACATTTCTGTTATAAAAGTAATTGTTCCCACTACAAAAATTATATTGTAAACATATAAAGTGATAAGTAAAAAGTCCCTTCTCCATTTCACGTGCTTTGTTTCTTGTGTAGCCGTCTGTAATTTTTGTTTCCTTCCTGTATTCCTTCCCTCCTCCCTTACTCCTATCTTGCACTCCTTTACAAAAATATTGTTGAAGTGAATGGCATTATGTGTCTGTTCAGCAATATCACTTGCGCATTTATGCACTTAGTAATATACCTGGGATGCTTTTCCATGGCTACAAGATAAGTGACATTTTTTTAAACCAGCTTCCTTAACAGACAGAGGATTGTTTTCCAGATTTTTCGTTTTTTTTTTTGTATTAACACTGCTGCAGTGTATCTGTTATAGTCTTCTTGTACACATATTTTTGTTTACATGTCAGAAGAATCTGAAGGATCTAGTTCTAGAAGTCAAATTTCTGGGCCAAAAGCTGGCATGTGTGAAGCTGTAGGATCCCCACGTAAATAAGAGGCTGATGGGTTTCTCTTAGGTTAGATGAGAGCTCTCAGAATCTGCGAGTACTGGGAGGAGAAAGCAGACTTCTCAGACGGTACGGCGGTGTTCAGGTTGCAGGTTCACCCCCGTGTGTCCTGTGCCTTAACCCTCTCTGTAAACAAGGTTCAATCTAAACTAAGAAAAGCCTTTTTGATGATGAGAATGGATTTGACATTGGGTGCTCTTAAATGGGATTTGTTTTTATGGAAATTTGACTCTATTAATTTGTCAAAATTTATAACTGTCTCACTAGAATTCATTGATCCTATTAAGTGGAAGACCTCAATGTAACATTCCTCAAGTGACAAGTGGAGTTTTCTAAGTATAACTTAAGCATAAAGTTAGTAAGCTAAAAATTGTCTTCTGAGCACGAAAATCTCATTACTTTATCATCGAAGGCCTTGACCAGCGTCGAAGTGGTGACAGTTGTGGACTTGGAAGAGCAGTGTCACAGTATTTGTTGTAGACTGTCACTTTTATAACAAAACATAAAATGATGGGGGAAAAAAGGCCAGGGGAGAAGTGTAGCTGTGACTGCCACACGGATGAGGGGGTGAGACTTAAGGGGAAAATCTGAGCTGCGGGCGGCGAAGGAAGCCTCTCAGCTGCTGGTGTTAGAGTTCTTGCCGCAGAGTGGCAGCTGGTATGAGGTGAGAAGAGCTGTGGCTTAGGGGTAGCTGCTCTTCGCTGATGCAGGACACTCGTGAGATGTATAGATGAGTGAGTGTTTAAGGTGTGAAGTAGACAAAGTGTTACTATTAAATGTTTTCTCTGAAATTTACTACAAACTGAGAAAAGTGGGGCTCTCTGGCATACACGGTAAAGGAGGAAGTGTCGACTGCTTGCAAAGAAGGCCAGCATACAGTTTTCCTTGATTAAAATTTGAATGCTTCAGAATATAAGACTTAGAGAATCCCCTTATGAACATCAGTGGGAAATGAATTTTCAGAGCTTATTGATTTGCTTAAAACCTAGATATGACTCCAAACAGTTCTTCCTTTTTCTAAGCATTTAAGCATAAATTGCAATACGTTGCTTTAAAGCATGTTTCTGAGACCTATGAACTTCAGTCAAACCATTTAACTTTGAAGTATTTGTTGATATTAAATTTAGTTGGACTCAATGAAAAATTATAGAGGATAAACTAACTCAGAGATGTGTTTACTGCTTTTGTTTTAAGGTGAACATAAGACTTAAATTGAATCAGGTGCATATATTTTTATGTCTTTTGGTGATGTATTATATTCCCACAAAATTAAAGAATTTCATTGGCATGCATAGAATCAGCAGAGAAGTGCAAAACATTAAACAATGTTAGTATAGGCTCTGCTTGATAATTTATGAAATATGTTTAACTTAATGGGCATACGAATGATATAAAAAATTTCACAAAATATTTGTCTTCATTACACTGTAGTTAGGGCCAATTCTTTAAGTGTAACTTTGCCAGCAAAATTTCTGAATTTTAAATTGTGGCTTTCATTAAATGAAGTACTCTTATATTAAGTGATTTTTGAAGGTACTTGGCTGACTTAACCTTTCAAAAATAGTCCGAGGCATTATGTCTGCATTGTCCAGCAAACTACCAGCGTTCTCCCAATAAGGGAAAATTAATTTCCAGGATTAAGGTAGGATTTTGAAAACATAAGCTTCACACTGAAGAGACAGACACATGATGATTTGAGGTCACTGGCAGCATGTAAAGATTCAGGCTTCTCGGTGGATTTTGTTTTAAATCCTACAGTCTCATTCTGCTGTTACCTAATATATATACTGCCCTCCTACCTCTTGTGGAAATACTGTCTGTCTCCTTAGCATCATGGCCCACACTTGAGACCCAAAATTAGGACTCCAGACTCGTGGTGACGTCTGAGACCCTGTCTGTCATGCTCAGCCTTTGACTTCCTAGAAACATTCAATATTTGTTGAATGAGTGAATGCCTTACTTTGGCGAAACAGGTTAATTTTCACGTCCTACTAGCACTGCTGTTGGAAGTCGGAGTTCTGAATATACAGAAATATGTTCCTGAGGGCCAGGCTGCTGTTATGGGTCAGCATCACCCTTGCTTTCTTGCCCTAGTTTGCTATATATATAAGGAAGAGCTAAGTGGCTGTCTCATTTCATTAATGCTATTGCTGTATTTAACTCTATAAAAAATAAGTGTTTCCTCATCTCAGGAAATGAATGAAATACTACTTTGGCTTTGTAGAACCAACTTGGAATTAAGGTGTCATTCTTACACCCAACAGCTAACAGGATTCTTAGGGCACCCTTCCATTCAAAATAGGATTGTGATTCTCTGTGTGGAAATGTGTACATTTTCATTTTTCTGTGATAAAAATGGCTTCTAATATTTTATATTTTAGTGTCATGTTAAAGATTTCATTCCATGATCATTTGTTCATTCACATGTATTTTTATTTTTAGCTCTAAGCGAAAGACATGAGGCCTCAGCCTGAAATGGGGTTGTTTGAGGTCATCTGATTTCTGGCTAGAAGGTGTGCGATCGCCTCGTCCTGAAACCACTTCAGACCGAATGGTAACGGCAAAACCCGAGAGAGAGAGGCCTTCATGTTTTTCCATGTCTGTTTCCCTTCCCCAATTCCTTCCTTCCTTTTTGAGATTAAAAACTTTTTTAAGTTGTATTAATAAACAAAAGGTATTAAGCAACATACTAACATGTCTTAACTGAACTGGTTCAAATGTTTCAGAGAAGGGTTAACATCATAAATCTACATGCTAATTTAATTAAACCCTTTAGAGTTGCTTGAACAGTTTTTTTTTTTAAAAAATTAGCTCCATTGAACCTACTTAATCAGCAACAAAATATTTATTATATGAAAAAACATGAGCTATTAGGAATTTGCAGATTGAAATTTTTTTTTTTGAAAACCAATAGGATTTGCTCTTAAAAGGGAATGCAGACTTCATAGGCTTTCAGACTAGAAAGTAAGGATTCTTGCTACAGTTTTCTTTTTCTATGATAAAGAATTTTGATGTTTTCTGTATGTGTTTATTTTACTTTTTAAAGTGTAAAGTGCCTGTTGAGACTGTTAGCTGTACCAGTTAACTTTGCTTTAATTATTTTACATGTATCAGTTAACTCTGCTTTAATTATTACATGTTCAAAATATATTTTATAGTTGGAGGAAATAGAACTGGGATTTTTTTTTCATTATAGTGAAACTTTTTTTGAGGGGGGTCTTAAGTTTATTCCGATGGACCATGTGCCATTAAATATGTTGATGTAGCAGTGCATATTAGCAATTATTAGGCTTAACTCCCCTAGGAATAGAAGTCCAATAAGGTTTTTTGCTCTAGTTCAGATTTATTTACTAAACCATTATTTTAAATAAGTAGTTCTTTGTTATTTCATTTCCTATACTGCATGTAATAGCAAAAATAGTATCACAAGTTTACTTATATTTAGCCTAAGTTGTGCATTTGTTTAATTGATGAGATGCTGAGAAAGTAAAATCTCACCCCATTCTGGAGGGCAAATTCTAAGGAACTGACATTTTTATTTTTTAAAAAAGTCATATGTTTATTCTCATGTTTCTTCTAGAAGCTCAGTTCTATCTATATGTTACTTCATTACTCTACAAACATTATTTTCTTACCCTTTCAGATGTTGACTGAAAATTTATGAAATGTGTTCTTTTTCTTCCTGTATGTGACTTTCTGTAATGACAGGGAGAGTTCTTCACATGCACTAAGAAAAAATCATTCATGAGCCAGCCGTGGAAATCGGGCCGGTTTAGGTTGACAGGGAGCCCAGTGATGCTGTATCTGCGGTCTCCCGACTGATGCCTCACCGGCCAGCCTAGCCCTGTCCTAAAGAAACACGATGCGCAAGAAGTTGCAGAGTCTTTGTTTTGCCATGTCTCTGGAAATGTGAACTCTGAACCCTTAATTTCCTATAGAATAATTAAATGGGCTGGTCTAAATAGTATGATTTTTTTAAAGCTTATAGTAGAGTTGTTTATAGCTAGAGTTCACTTTTGTGTGTTAATGAGAAATAATTACTGCTGTTTTTCATTTTGGAAATTCTGATTTCTTATATTCACCCAAACAAAATTGTTTTTTCTCGTTTTCTTTTTCAAAAAAATCCTATCTACATTGGCCCTTTTTGAGGTTAGAAGAACTTTGAAGCACATCTTCCTTAATTCATGTGCTAAAAGTTAATGTAAGAGAGGCACAAAGACTTTAACCACTGTTAATTGGGACCTAAAAAGTAGTTTCTACAGGTATGAGTTGTACAGGAACAAAATCTGTAATTTCATTTATGCATCTCAGTGTCTGACACCCTGATGATAGCTTTTAAACATAAAGATAAAACTAATGCTACTTTAAAGTGTCAGATTGCACATGTGAAGCTATTTTGACCCAATAAATACCTGATAATTAAATAGGGGGTACATATAAGTATAATTTAATATTTATTTTGCTGTATATCAACTGTCTTGTTTTTAATGTTAGATTTAAGAGCTTATAACTATAAGATGAGAAAAAGCATTAATTTTAGAATGTTTTAAAAATTATAAAAGTAAATAGTGACTTTTTCTAAGAAAGTCTTTTCCTTTGACATTGTTTAATTTTTTTCCTTTTTGTTTTTTAGGTTTGCAATTTTTTTTGGTGATGGCATGTTCAGAATCTTGGATCCCTATGTTCAATATATTGGAAATATTTAGGAACCCTGGAAATAATGTTGTTTTCATATACATGACTTACTAGGTGAATCAATAGATTTAATAAAAGTGTATAAAAGAACAGATATAATTTTGTGCTTCTAAGTTGGCAAGCATGTCTCAGATTATCAGCCATCAGTATTAGTCTCTCACTCTGGGGACAGTTATCTTCTGAAGGTCTTGGGGTTCTCATGAACCTCATAGTTTCCCAGGCTATGTGATTCCCCACACCTATTTGGTCAACTTCTTTCTCTCTGCCTTAGAGTGTAAGTTACTTAGGTCAGAGGCAATTATTGATCAGGACGAAAGAAGAGAGAAAAAAAATCATCAAGGGACAATCCTAAAGGTAGTAATTACAAAATTTCAACCCGGGAGTGGTCTCAGAATGGTCTATATCAGAATGTGCAAATTTACCCAAATTATATCCAATTACACTTGTGGCAAAATGCTGCCAGTTTTCAGAAGTAGACATTGCTATGCAGGACTGAAGTGCCAGCGGGGTGGAAAGAGAGCAGTTGACTCCCTGCCTCCCTCTCTCCTGTTGCTGGGTGATGAATTATGGAAAGTGAAATGGCCAAGAGCAGGCAGTGTGAATGAAAAGGAAGGGAAGGAAAAAACCTTTAATCTCCAGGAAGGAGCATTTCTCCTTAAAAAATTGAAAGTTAACTATATTCCACGTCCCTGAACACTATTTAAAACTGTGGGCCACTTTCCTGTAGACTCACAGTGGGGAGTAGGATATTCTTGACCATGGGAATGAATGAAGAACTTGTATTTGAGAGGAGAGTCAGTCCTTGAGTGGTCTTTTTCTCTTGCCTGTGCCTGCTGGGATTAAGAGACTTGAAGAACATTCTGGGGCAGGTAGTTATTTTGATGGTTGAATATGAGTGCCGCCTAGCTCTTGACCAAAACTGGGGAGGACTGATTTTCAAGACCACATTCAGAACAACTTGGGAAATGATCAAGAGACTGCAGGGAACTAAAGAGACTGAGTCGTAGTACAGGAGAGTGTTCACGTCCTAGTTTATTGCAGGTTTTATTGATAGATTATCTAATATTCCTGGAATTAGTACACTGATTTCTGTGAGAAGGCTTTTGGAATCTGAACCCCAATACCTCGCGCCCTCTTTTGCTTTGCTTTGCTTTGCTTTAAGAGCAACTGGCTGATATACGTTTAATAGAGGGCACAATGAAAACATTAGGTTGGTTTTTTAAAAGTCAAGTTACCTTTTAATCTAAGCGACTATTGCCTATTTAACTGCTTTCCCATTACAACTGGCTTTTAAAAACTCTTGTTCTGTGATACTTTTGTCAATAGAGGTGTTTCCT
The DNA here is from genome assembly GCA_963574885.1 of Lepilemur ruficaudatus. Taxonomy (NCBI): domain Eukaryota; kingdom Metazoa; phylum Chordata; class Mammalia; order Primates; family Lepilemuridae; genus Lepilemur; species Lepilemur ruficaudatus. The sequence goes on from CAUYRT010020358.1 coordinate 40,538, forward strand.
CTTAGCCAATTCTAGCCACAGTATTGACTGGGCCTAGGCATTTGATATACCCAAAAGGAATTAGCCAGGCAGGAGAAAGCTTGGTCCCTACTGGAATGGATATTATACAGATCTTCTTAGATTCTGAAAACTGTGAGTACAAATGAAAGAGACCCAAGAGAGGGGAAAACTCAAGGGCCTAAGTAAAAAAAATGGTGGCGGGGTGGGGATAAGCTCTTCCCTAGCTAACCTGGGCTGCACCCGCTGAGGGAAGGCCATCAGTTCCCTGGAGCTGGCGCGAGGGAGCGTGCACGCCTGTGGCGGCGGCATTCTGACGCTAACTGGGATGGGTCCCCCTGGCAGGCTGCAGTATTTTAAGGGTAGTGGCACGTGATCTTTGGAAATATTGATGCATTTCCTAACCAATGAGTTTGATTTTATTCTGGCATGTTCTAAATGGGATGTGGCTCAAAGATTAAGTTAATTCAAAATAAATATCTTAGGTATTAGAGAAAATAGTATATATTAGAATCTTTTATCCCTGTTGTATAACTTTACAAAATAATATAGAATACTGAGCATAGTAGACAATTGATGGCATGAATGCAGTTAGTGTTTGATGATTGCTTCCTAGAAACTTCTAAATAAAACCTTACATTTGTATTTAAATTTTATGTTGGTCTCAGTTGTACTAGAAGAGCATTGTAGTGTGTGTTTCTTGGGGAATCTGTACCTTTTCGGGTCACCGTACTTCACAGCCTGGCACATCACTGAGAAATCAGAAATCTGACTCTGTGTACCCAGGATGAACAGATCTTTCTGAGTTCAGGTACACTGAGCACATGTGAGTACACAGAGAAAACGAGCCTAAAACAATGGTTCTTTGTATGTTGGAAGTTTTAGACAAACTCCTTTGGAAAATCTATGGATCCGTTTCCTGAGAAGACTCCTCAGACCCACATCTTTGTGCAGTTTCTGCTGGTGTGAGGACTGGCCCTGGTGGCGCGTCAGGACAGCGCTGATCTAAAAGGCCTCCTCTTCGTTTAACTCCAGCCCTCGCTCTGACTGCGTTCTTGCACCAGTGGGTGATCCTCTGTCGCCCTGGAGTGGAGCATCGGATCTTCAAGGCCGCTCACTGCCTTTCCACACATAGAAGCCGCGAGTCGAGAACTTCCTAATGACGTGGACCAAAAACCTCCGCAAAGGGCTGTCCCCAAAGCCCCAGGTGGTGGCAGTCGAGGCTGAGGCATTGCGGCGGGGTGAGCCGCAGCCCTCCCAGCGGGTGCCTCCTGCGGTGCAGGGGGTTTTACTCATACGTTCAATATCAATGTCTTGTTTTTAAAATGAGCATATTTCTTCTAAAATTTCTAATGGTTATGAAGGTTTTCTCCGTGTGACTTTTTCTCATGTCTTAGGATATCAAATTCATGATGTAAAATGTGTGCTTCAAATTATAGTAGCAACTGGAAATTTGGGATTCTGTTGTTCTGTGACTCTTGAATTTGCAGCACGTTTTCAGGAAAATTGTCGAGACTCCCAGATTATTCTGTCTTTATTCCTTTCAGAGTTTCTGAATGTGTGATTATTTCTGAATTTTATTGATCTTACAAGTTAAGAGAAAACTATCTTCAGTTCTTATTTTGACACAAAATGGATGCATTTGATTTATCTATTAGAAATATGTTTCAACAAAAAGCCCATTTGAGTGGCCCTGTCTCTCTTTTGGAGTCTCCTGATCACCCAGCGCTACGTCGTTCCTGGGACTTTGCTGCAACACAGCTTCGCTGAGAAGGGCGTCCCGGGAGACGAAGCAAAGCGGGGAAGCTGGAGCACTGGGACTGAGCGCAGAGGGGCAAGAGCTTCCTAGAGGACCACGCGGCACATTCCGGAAGCATCATAGATGGCATTGCTGTTTGCATGAGACTGTCTTGTATGCATTGGACCTACAGGCAGATAAAATAACCTCGTAAGGTGTGTTTTTAAGCAAAATACAGCTCCCGCCTCTGAAACACTTCTGTCTGCAGTTCAGTAGTCCACGGTACCGCATATTGCCGGGGCCCGCGCTGGTGCTGGGGACCCGTGTCAGTCCACGTGCCTGAAAGCTAGACATCGTTCTTGCAGGATTCGAAGGTGGTTTTGTACTTTCAGAGTGTCGTGTTTTAGGCTTTCAAATGTCTGTCTCACAATTTTAAGTGCCCTGAGAAAACAGCCTGAAGTGACCCACGCCCTGGGGACCATCCTCTGTCCCTGCCGCTTGTCCCTACTGTTGATTTAAATGTGGGGAAAGCACCGAGCACAGAGGATTCCAGTTGATCAGAATCCTGTCGGATCTATCCTGCTTCTCCTTCCCAAGTAGTTTTATTGTGTTCCCTTTCCAGCCCTTCAGCACGTTGTCCGTTTCAGCCCCTTGGTCTTGAGGCGAGGTGGAAGTGTCGCCACTCATGCGTGCCCTCCCGTTGGCATGTTTCCTCCTACGGAGGACGGAGGTCTGCAGTTGCCTTACCGTGAGGAGTCCACTTGTTCCCCTTCGTGTCCAGTTTCCTTCCTGCATGTTCTTGTGGGGAAATAGAATAGGTCTAGCCGTGAGGGGCCTTAGGTTTGCTTATAAAAACTCACAGCATCGTGTTTTAAACGTAGCTGTGTCATTGTGCTGTTGACAGTAGTCTGCGCCGGACATCTCCGTGCTGAGCGCTCTTCCCCTCCACCCACCGTGTTCTTCTGAGGCCAGGAATGGACCTCGGCCTGCCCCGATGTCCGTGTAAGCTCGCCGGTTCCTGGCGTTGTGCGTTAATGAGACAATTGAAGAGATCCACGTTTCTCCCAGGTACGGGTAAAAACTCACGTGCAGAGGAAGTGGTCGTGTGGATGAGATTTTGAAAGCAAGATTTGTCAAGAAATAGGCCCAACTTTTAGGCCCACATGAACTCACATTGACTATCCAAGTGTTTTACTTTATAAAAGCAAAAACTGCCATAACCCTTAAAAATATTAGCATATTATCCCAACATATTAAAGGATATCACTCTCTAAATTTTTTTGTGTGTTGTTTTCAGAAACACTGCCAAATGCATTTTGTGCGAAAGAGGATATATTGTATATAATCATGTTCTGACTCTGGCTCTAATAAAAGTTAAATAGTCTAATTATGTCAGACCCTGTAGTTTGAAATTATTTTTTGAGAAAAATCTTAAAGCATGATACTATTTTTAGTTTTCATGTAATGTACAGCTATTCTCAGAAGCTGCTTATATGTGTTTGTGTTGCATGTATAGAGATATTGTAAACAGGGCCCATGTATTTTCTCCAGTAAGCCTCTGACCTTTGGGTTGTAATTACCGAGTGCTCGGGGTCAGGGTGGCTGGGAGTGCATATGGAGCTTTTCTGTGCATGTTGCAAACTTTGTCCAAATAAAGTAGCTTTGTACTCTGAAGGAGCTTTTAGTAAGTAAATTTTTGTTTTGTTTTGGTTTTAAAAATCCCATGTGAGTTCAAAGAAAGGAACAAAAGATCCGTATGACGGATCAATACATGATCTGAGTCAGTGGTTTGCAACTTTTCTACCCAACGGGAGCAGCGGTGGAATCTACAGGAACTGGGTGGGGGGGTTGCGTGTGGGACACACAGTTTGTAGGGAGAGGGAAGGCCCCATCGGCCCCATCTGGAGTCAGGGGTGTGTGCCAGTGTGTGGATCTATGTCCTGGACACCTGAACCCACGGCCAAGGGAGCTTGGGTATTTGGAACCTGTCCCCACAGTTCTGGAATGACGAGGGTGGGTGCCAACCTGCCACAAAATAGCAAAGAAAAGGACAGGGTGGGGACTTCATACTCTTTCAATTTAAAAGTTGTCCTTTAGACGTCTGTCCTCTCTATTGTATGCCCTTATTTGGTAAAATAAGTTTGTGATCCTGAGTTCTCTAAAAGTGTTTAAATTTTTTTTATTGCCTGTGAAGTCAGAATAGGAGCTTCTCTTGGAACTGTACAATAAGTATCAGCATTTTAAGGTCTGAATTCTGCCTAAAGGACCTGTTTAATTTTGTTTGTCCCATAACTCGCAGGACACTAATTAGGGTGTCTGAGAAGAGTCTGGGGAAGTTTAGATAATTACTTCAGCATTGCTGTGTGGTGGGGGTCACTGTCTTAGAAACCTAATACAGTATTAATAGCAGTTAAAAGAACAGCCATTATAGCATCATGCTGTTCAACCAACGCTTGACCGAGAACTCTTTCTGGAAATCTCTTGAACAGATTTCCAAAAGTTTTGTGTGAAAATGACCTGAAACCTCAGGTGATGCGAAGATCCACCACAACACGGGCTTTCAGGAAACCGTTTATACTATTTTGCAGATAATTTTCCAACCTGCACAATAGTCACCAACCTGCAAAAAGTTGTACACTAATAACCAAAAGTGATACATTGGCTAGAACTTGTATTATTCTTATTGGTCATCTATGATAGCAAGTTTGAAATTGACTTTGTCATAGTCTGGTATGACTAGACTGTTTTTATTGATTATCTTTAAAGAACTAGGCAAAAGGACCCTGAAGGAGAAGAAACTACAGGTGAATCCATGATGCGTTTGAGCTGTATGGTCATCATCTTCATCTTCCAATCATCATCATCATCTTCAGCAGAAGAGCATGTTCCAGAAAAATTTAAATACCGATTTTTATGTCTTACCCACTTAAGTGCCAGCTGCCATGCTAAGTGCTTTATATGCAGTGTGTCAGGGAGCAAATTTCCAAGAAAGATACTGAGATTTCTTCCTTGGCTTCTTTAAGATCAGAGTTCATGTCCTTCCTACATGGGTGTGGGCAGGCAGGAAGTTCAAAAGAAATCAATGATCTCTAGGCTGGTTTAGGATACTCCAGAGTACCTCCGTTTATCTCCCGGGATATTGCGAGATTCTTACTGAATTGCTCATTAGGCATGGCTTGCCATATTCCACGTGAAGTGTTTTCCCTAGAGACTCTTTCTTAGGAGACCCAACGCTGAATTATTAAACCCTGGGCTATGATTAGTGAGGCAGACACCTGCTTTCTGTATTCTCTGGGACTTGAAAGCAAGAAGGAAATGACTAAATAGAATGAAATGGCTTTGAGGGACATTTTGGACTTCATTTGCAGCATTGCTCTGCATCTTCTCCCGTGGGTGGCAGACTACCAGCGAGGGCTTTCGGATCGCACAGTACCGGAAGGCACTACTTTGCTGCTAAAGTTTTTGAATTAAATATTTTGAACACTCCCAATTTTTGCAGGGGAGAAAAGATTATAAATCAGTGCATACTGACGTCATTTCACCTAAAATGACGGGACTGAAAATTGGGTAGATTTGCAGTTTTGTATTTGGAAGGGAAAGCACAAGTAAGTTTCTGACTGTGGGTGAGTTCTCGATGACCCGGTTACAAGCAGAGGGTTTAGTCTTTTCTCTTTCCGATGGCTCAGTCTTGCTCCAAAGCAAGTTCTACTTTTAGTCAAATAACAACTCGGAAGTTTTGTTTTAGCAGTTGGGATTTTCTTTAGCTCTTGAGTGGTTTCTCAGTGGCCTTTTAGGCCTCATTTTGATCTTAGAAAACTACATCACAGAATGGATTAACATGCAATTTTAAATGCCCCATTTGTGGAATCTTCTAGAAAATATTAAAATATTGAGATGATTTTCTCCCCCCCCTCCTTTTTTTTTGAGGTAGAGTGGCTGGAGTGCAGTGGTGTCATGATAGCTCACAGCAACCTCAAACTCCTGCCTCAGCCTCCCAGGTAGCTGGGACTACAGGTGCGTGCCACCATGCCCAGCTGATTTTTTCCATTTTTGGTAGAGATGGGGTGTTGCTCTTGCTCAGGCTGGTCTCCAACTCCTGACCTCAAGTGTTCCTCCCTCCTCGGCCTCCCAGAGTGCTAGGATTACAGGTGTGATCCCCCTAGCCTGGCCCAGAAGGTCTATTTAAAACCAACTTCTGAAACAACGAAATTTTTGTGTTTCACACTACTACCACCCCTACTACTCCTGCTTAAGATTCAGAAGAAACTTTAAAAAAAGAAAAACTTTCTGTAAGAATGTGAATAGACTACAATTTGAGGGAACAGGATTTCTAAGTGGTTCTTCTCACCTAAGCAAGTAATAAATATATTCTTCACATACCCTAAAAGAGGTACCTTGAACTTGTCCGTAAGGAATATATAATTGAAAACGGGCATAGTGTGAATATGTATGAACTTGTAGTAATCCTAACCTATGGAGAGAGCTTTCCTGCACAGCTCAGATGAGACAGAATTTTTGTCCTAGCTGTGAAAAATTACCAAAATAGAGCTCTATAGTGTGCTTTCTGACTGGTAATATTCTTAGAGTGAGAAGGACACACAGCATTCATAGCATCAGGGAAAACTAATGGCTGGTAAAAATAGGACCTCGTGTTCGTCCTGGCCACTGGGTCCTCTCGCTCAGCACAAGCTCTTACGAATAACACTGCAAGGGTTGCTGGTGCCTCCAGCTCGGGCCTTCTCAAACTCTGTGTGTGTGTAAGTCACCTGGGGATCAAGTTCAACTGCAGATTCCAATTCGGTGTTTTGGGGGTGGGGCCTGGGATTCTGCCTTTCTGAGAAGCTCGAATGGAAGTCCGTACTGCTGGCCTGAAAACTGCGTGCACCAGCAAGGCTCTGGCTCGCTGAGAACCTTCACATGTGGGTTTTTTTTCCCCACGTAGACTTTATAAACTGCCCTGTGGATTCAGCAGTGCTGCTGCGACCTACTTTTACACATCATAACACAGGTTCAAAGCGGCAGATTGCCTAAGGTGGTGCTAGAATCCAAGTTTTCTAACTCGCCCTGGAGTTTGTGTTACACCAATTCTGATTCTGTTGTTGCATCACAAATACTGAAGTGGGGAGTGGTGGAAGGGTGGGACCAAAATGACATTTTTGGAAACCGGGTAGGGAAAATACACAAATACTTCTATCATTATTATTATATGTTTCTTGAGGTCTTACGGGTGAGAGGCAGTGGACCAAGGAGATAGAAAGTTTGTGTGAGAGTTCTTGCCACTTGTACGCAACAAGAGGACACAGCAGGTGGCGAGTGTCCTGCTGGTGACAAACTTAATTGACTGTCTTTGGGAACGTCTGATTCAGCTTGACTGTAGGCAGCCTTCCATCTTCCGAGTGTAAGGAGAACTTCAGAGCTCAGTGGAATTGGTCGATGGGACGCTGTTCCTTTCATGTGGTACGAAAGACACGGAAATCATATGCAAGGGGCTAAATCTCACTCAGAGTTGGCCGTCCAGAAACAAAATGTCTCTATTCCAACTAGGTTTTAATTTGGTGTTTGGATAATGTTCAGTGAGGTCTTGATGACGTATATTCTTCACACGGTATATGCTGAGAAGTAGCTAAATAGTGCAAAACAGAGAGAGAGGGAGACGCCAGCATGGAAGTCAAGTGTGACATTTGTGGGCTCCAGGACCCAGCTGGTGACAGGTGGCCCTGCCGGCCGGGGTCGATGGGATGAGAGGCAGAGTGAACCTCGTGTGGCCTCTTACTGTCACGGCTGCTTTGTCCAGGAAAAGGCTGCGTGATTAACGCTCTCGGTCCTCCTTCCTTCCTTCTCCCAGCTGTCTCTCTCCAGAGCAGTTTGCCACTGGGCAATGCAGTGGCCGCACAGAAAGATGGGATTCGGTTCAGACTCACGGATGCCTTCATTTCGCAGTGCCCGGTAGTGTTTTGTGAGAGACATAATACATGCTCACTGCAAAACATTTGCAGGTTTAAAGGAAAGTATGAAGAAAACAGATCGCTCTACTCCTACCACTCAGAGATAACTATTACTACCATTTTAGTGTCATTCAGGAACATATTTTAACAAGTTAATAGGATCACAACTAAGTTGTTTCTTTTTCTATTAAAGTTTTGTAATCTACTCTTTCACCTGAGACTGTTAGAATGAGTGTTTTACAAAAATTTAAAATATCAAGATGCGCATTTTGGCTAGTTGGTATTCCATCGGATGGATGTATTACAGTTTATCCAGCCATCCCTTATTGGCGAAGATTTGTTTCCTCCTAGTTGGTATGTGTCATGCTGCAAGGAAGGCTCTTTGTACGAAATCTTTGTACACATCTCTGCTGATTATTCCTTTAGAATAAATACTGAGAAGTGGAATTACCAATTCAGAAGATATATTTAAAATCTGTTGGATGAATTATTACCTTTTGTCGCTTGTACAGATGTTTTCCCTCGTTTGTTCTTTATCTTTATAGTATATTTTGACATTCAGAAAATTTCACTTTTATCCAGTCCAAGTTTTTCAAGCTTTTATTTTATGCTTTTTTCTGCTCTTATACTTAAACATGTCTTCCCAATCCTGAGCTGACTCCCAACGTTAGTTTTAATCATAGACGTAATCGGAAGACAGTGGCATCGCTAACTGGCGGCAGGCGCTTGGAGGACAACACAGCCATCAGTTAAATGTGGTCTGGTCTTAGCCAGGTGTACATACATCAGAGTCACCTGTTTGAGCTTTTAAAAATTACCAATGCCTGGGTCACATCCCAGAGCCGCTGAGTTAGGAACTGTTTTAAAAAACACCTTACACAGGTCCACAGACTTACAGAGGAGCAGACCGAAGTTGCATGTGATAGACATATTTTTTGCTTGATTTTTCCATTAGCTCTTACTAGCACGGTGGGCGTGTTTTGTCGTAGTCGTTCCCATCTGTTAACAGTGAGGATCGCGGTGCTGTTCTGGCTTCCCTGAGGAAGAGGACTGAGAACAGGGTGTGCTGGGCCAGTCCCCTGCAAAACTGCACTGGCTCTCTGAAAGCTCCAGCCTCACAAGTTGACATTACGCATTTCATGTGCACGTGATTCTTGCTGAGTTCCGTGGTTGATTCTCACGCCTGCTGTCTTGCACTACAGCAAGTAGCTTTTTTTTTTTTTAACTTGGAACATACAGTATATTTAATGCTACCCTGAATTTATATAATTTTTTAAACCCAAGATTTATTGCTCTTTGACATACAGTAGAATCTCATTAAAAATGGAGTGTGGACCTGGTAGATTCATTATTTGCCACTTGGGAAAAGAAAGTCAAACCAAAAAATGGTTACTTATGTCTCTGTACAAACTTGAACTATGCTCATTAGTTAACGTTGAAGATACATTCCTACTTCTCTAGCCTGGAGTTGCAGACTTTCTCGTTAAGGATTTTATTAAGGAAGTTTGCCTGTGAAACGACCATTGTTTTGTGGTGTCTGCCTGGTGAGTGGTGGTGTGTACTCTTAAGGTGAGAGGGAGGCTGAGAGGGAAGGCACGGGCAGGCCTGGGCTTCGGGCAGGGAGTCTTGGAGTCTAAGGGATGATGACGCTGACGATGACACTGATGACAGTGACGCCAGCGTTGCTGCAGAGTAGGTGCGGTGACTTAAGTCCAGTGTCTGGCAGGTAGTGGTGACCACTCCCTGAATGTCGGTCCCACCAGCCCTTGCTCGGGGTGGTTTGAAGTGGGGTTTTGGGCGGCTGGAAGAGGAGGCAGAGGATCCCAAGAAGAGGTCCCTTTTTCTTTTTGATCAGTTAGAGAGAAATTATATGCACCCCAAACAAAAAGTAGATCATATGAAGACCCCAAAGTAAAAAGTGCTAAGTTTTGTGTTATAGATAATAAATTTATTTTTTAAAAAAGGGGGAGAGAGGCATGACCCTGAAGTAGTAATTACACTATTTTTATATCATTTTCAAATATTTTAAGTATAAAATACTTAAACTAGAATTGAATGCATCTTAGGTAATTTCAAGAAGAAGAAGAAAAGGGCCATGTTGCCAGACACGTCTGACCATTGGAACTAAGAGACTAAGCAGGTGGCGGGGTGCTAATGCCGGCGGAGCTCGGGGTTCAGGGGAGGCACTGGAACTGTTTGCAGAGAGGTGGTTCTTGGGGGCACCGGGCGAGTCACTTGAGGTCTCCTTGGCCCCCATTGCCTCCCACAAGATGAGGGGGACAGACTGGATCATTTGGTCTTTCAGACCCCTTTCGGCACTGCCATTCCATCGTGAAAAACCTGCTTATTGATTACTGCGGGCCAGAAAAATTGAAGGTGGTTGAAAGGGATTCTGAGTTCTTTTCTGGCCCAGATGCCTCCAGAATCAGAGCGAAATGAGCTTCTTGAACATCATCCAGGAGGAAGAGTTTGTCTCTGGGCTTCATGGCGGCCTCTCTGCTGATGGCTGCAGGTCAGCACCACGGCCAGCTCCTGCCAAGCCGGCAGGATCTGCTGTTTCTCTTCCTGACCTTTGACCACCCAGGACAGCCCCTGTGCCGCTATGATGTCCCTCACGTCACGCCTTCCTGAGGCTCAGATGTTCCCAGCCAGGGTCCTCACCTAACCCCCCCATCCTAGAGGGGAGGTCTCAGGTCAAAGTGTTCCATGTGGGCCATGATCTCAATGGGCTATGACCAGAATGCTAAAAATAAAATTTAATAAAGTAAGACATACCCAAGTGCTCCACACCTAGTAAGGGTAAGGATTATTTAACAGGCATTTTTAGTTTTACATTTGCAGGTGCATGTTCGTGCATACGATGTGTTGCAGTGGACAACGCATTTCTTACTCGGAGTTGTGGTCAGAAAAAGTTAGAAAGCAGTGCTGAAACTGGAGTCACAATCCCTCACCTGCAGTTCCCCATTCCAGAACCTGAAAGTTTTTTCTTAAGTGTGGCACAGGGTCCTTTGGCAGCAAAGCATGACCTAAAGTTATTTATATTCGTTCTTTATCCAGCTTACTGTGAATATTTGTAACTTAACTGCAGAATGGAATCGTACTTTGTCCCCTACGGGCGTGTTGCACCTGAGTACTTTTCTAAGGGCCAAAAAGTTGTGAACCACAGGGGTTTTTGCAGAAGGTATTGTGGATCTGTATAAGGAATGTAACAGTTTTCATTCATTCAGCAAGTATTTGTTGGGCGCTTACGGGAGCTTGGCATTGTGCTGGGTGTCAGATACAGAAGGAAGAAAAGTGAGTGTGACATGAGTCCTTGGGAAACTGGAGCCGTCCCATGGGAGGGAGGGACCTGGGGCCACCAGAGCTGGCCACCAGTTTCCTCAGTTTCACGTTCTTTCTCTGGGTCGGTTCACCCAGCTCCAAAGGTGCAGGGATTTCTCTGCAAATGGCGCCCAAGGTCCTCACACCACGTCCCCAACTCCTCTGCAGGACTTTACACCAACACTTCAGCACATTTAAACACAAGCTCTCGGCCGGGCGCGGTGGCTCACGGCTGTAATCCTAGCACTCTGGGAGGCTGAGGCGGGAGGATTACTCGAGGTCAGGAGTTCAAGACCAGCCTGAGCAAGAGTGAGACCCTGTCTCTACTAAAAATAGAAAGAAATTAGCTGGACAACTAAAAATCTGTATAGAAAAAATTAGCCGGGCATGATGGCGCATGCCTGTAGTCCCAGCTACTCGAGAGGCTGAGGTGGAAGGATCACTTGAGCCCAGGGGTTTGAGGTTGCTGTGAGCTATGATGATGCTACAGCACTCTAGCCCAGGCAACAGAGTGAGACTCTGTCTCAAAAAAAAAAAAAAAAAAGCTAAAAATAGGCCGGGCGCGGTGGCTCACGCCTGTAATCCTACCACTCTGGGAGGCCGAGGCAGGCGGATCGCTGAAGGTCAGGAGTTCGAAACCAACCTAAGCAAGAGCGAGACAACGTCTCTACTACAAATAGAAAGAAATTAATTAGCCAACTAAAAATATATAAAAAAAAATTAGCCGGGCGTGGTGGCGCATGCCTGTAGTCCCAGCTACTTGGGAGGCTGAGGCAGGAGGATTGCTTGAGCCCAAGAGTTTGAGGTTGCTGTGAGCTAGGCTGATGCCACGGCACTCACTCTAGCCTGGGCAAAAGAGCGAGACTCTGTCTCAAAAAAAAAAAAATAGCTAAAAATAAAAATAAAAACAAGCTCCCACTGCTTCCTCCCGTATTCCTATATCCTTAGTGGCACCACTGCCCCTAAC